>CM045762.1:15777017-15877017 GCA_025200525.1 Camellia lanceoleosa | reverse complement strand
CATTGTCCTTTTTCTGCTATTGTATTGGTCAGGGAGTGAAAGCAGTGATTTCAAAGAGTTTTGAGAGAATCCATCGTAGTAACCTTGTTGGTATGGGCATCGTTCCTCTTTGTTTCAAGCCTGGTCAGGATGCAGACACTCTAGGCTTGACGGGTCATGAGTGTTACACCATTGACCTTCCAAGTAAAGCCAGTGAGATAAGGCCCGGCCAAGATATTACCGTGACTACTGACACCGGCAAGTCTTTTACATGTACACTCCGCTTCGACACAGAGGTAAGTGCCACAGTAATTCTTGAATTTTGGCTTGAATCTTTTGGGAGGAAATAATTTTGAAAATTCAAAAATATCTTTTTGTTTATTTTGTCAAACTAGTTTCTAGTTTTTCTACAAAAAAAAAAATGAAAAATGAAAAAATCTGAAACGAGTTTTGAAAACTCATCCAATTTGATAAGAAGCTGATTTATATGACAATCTCAACTAGATTTCAAAACTTGTTTCTGATTTATTTTATTTTATAAGCATCAGAAAGATATTTTTGAATTTTGAAAAATTATTTCCGGACCCAAAAAAAGAGAGAATATGAAATTAATGAGTTTTTTTAAAAAAAAATTATTATGAAAATTTAACAAAGCACAGATCTTTTGGTGTTTATTTTTGTCTGACTAATTTTTCAAAATTGTTTTTAGAAGACAAGTTTTAAACACAACCAAACCAAAGAAATAGATTTTGATAAGCTCAATTTGATAGGAAGCTGATATACTCGATAATCTAGCTTCGCTGTAGTTGTCCTTTTTTTGTTTGTCTATTCATAGCGGTCCAATTTTGTGATTCATTTGATTGCACATCTGCAGGTTGAGTTGGCCTATTTCGATCATGGTGGCATCCTTCCATATGTCATTCGGAATCTGATTAAGCAGTAAATTGTTGAGCTTTTGGACCAAAAGTCTCTTCTCATGAGCCTGTCTTCTCCTGGGATCTCTTTAGATGGCAACAACAATGTGCTTCAGTGGAAACTGCCATCCATCAGAAATACGCTTCCAAAGATTTTTCGCTTCCTTTGTCGCAATACAGTTTGAAGTTAGTTCTTAATAAGGGAAAAATTCATTCCTTTTTTTTAAAACAACGTAAAAAATTTAAAGTCCCGTTTCAATTGGGATGAAAGACTGATACTTTATAGCATCTTTCCTGCTCAGTTTGGCAACAGAATTGTTCCGAGTCTGAATAACTATTATGATATTCTCTTTCTTATATTCAGAATTTTAGTTGTATTGATCAATGGCTAGCCAGTGGTTGTGGACCGGAGGGCACATTAACTTTCTTTGGACCACTGTTTTTGTTACCTTTTGTGACCGTATCTTTGGGCATGAAGTTTGTGCCTTGAAACATTCCTTTGTTGGGTAGGGATGGTGCTGCATGTCTGTCGATTTAAAACACTTTGTTACAGGTTTGGGGGATGATTTTTCAACCATGACCGAAAATTTTATGCTAGTGTATTGTATGGCAATATTCCTTGTTTGGTTTAACTTTGAGTTGGTTGTAGTTTGTGTTTTATGTTTTATTTGTGTGAAATATAGCAACTTTCCTTAAAAAAAATATTGAAATTTCATAATTTTGATATAATTATATTGATCTTTATATTACTACGGTTAAAGAGATTAAAATTAATATAAATAATATGAAAACATAAAAATAAGGTAGAATATATGTTTGAGTGTAAAAGAGATATTTTTATTTTTTATTTACTTTATTAATGAATTATTGCTAATAAAAAAAAAAGGGGATACACTAATAAATCTCAAATTTGTATCTTGTAACTCATTTGGTCCTATGAATTTTCTTATGAACCGTTAGATCTTATCCCAATGTTAATGACCATTAAACATCAAACATCATTATCGTCAAAACAATATCATCATCATCAAAACAACATCAAATATCACAACAACATTATCAAAATAACATTAAACATCATCATCAACATTACAACATCATTATCAAAACAACATCACAACATCATCATCAACATCAACATCACAACATCATCATTAACATCAAAAATCATTATCAAAACAATATCAAAATATCACAAACATCATCATCAAAACAACATCACAACATCATCATCATTCATCATCATCATCAAACGTTATCACATCATCAACAACACAACATCAAACATCACAATGGTCAACATCTCTCTCTCTCTTCACCCCTCTTCCGACCCTACTCATTTTTCTCTGAAGATTTGCTTACCATTCTTTCTCACTAACCAACATACTCATCTCTCTCTCTCTCTCTATTCATCAATGGCAGTATCTGCAAATAGATCTCCTTCCCCAATTTCAACACAACCAAATCCAAATTCAAGAACCCCAGAAACCAATTCTAACATGAGAAGAAGTTTGGGGAATCTTCGTCAAGCACGCTAGTCCATTACAGCCGTCGATGTTCATCGCGCAAGAACCACAAATTCTCGCAAGATGATCGCCAAGGTTAGGGTTGGGTCGATCTCGTTCTTGATCTTGATGAGGCGCCGAGGACCATGGGACCGCACATCTTCGGCTTCTTCAACCTCCTTCCCTACCGCCATGATTCAAACCCTTCAACTTCTCTCCGCATCAATTCAATTGAAAGTTTTTAGTTCCGAGATCCGAGATCGAACGCGAACCAAACCCTAGCCGATGCCGCGAGATATCATGGCAGACGGGCCATGTTCCTGCTTCACGCTGCTCGCCCAACTATTTCTTATACATCGACGAAGACGCCATGGCTAGGGTTTCAAGGTGTACAGAGTTAAGAGTAAGAGATTTGAAGAGAGAGAGAGAGAGAGAGAGAGAGAGATGGAGGGAGATTGGGGTGGTTTCTTCTGTTGTTGTTTGTTGTTGTTCTGGGTATTCACATTTTTAAAAGTGTATTCTTCGTTTTCATCGTTAAAATCCAAACTGCATTTGACAGAAGGAAAAACACAATTAATTACTAGTACAAAATTGGTGCAGTTAATGTAGTTAATGTAGTTAATGTTTTGATGATGTTAATGATGTTGTTGATGTTACTGATGTAGATAGTGGGACTAAATGGTGCATAAGAAAATTTGTAGGACTAAATGGTTTAACTTTCTACCATATAGGATTTACTGGTAATTTTTCCTATTTAAAATTGGCATTCATTCTATAAATTTAATTTTAAATTTTATTTGGCTAAAGGTCTAGTTGCTAGAGTACTTTGTCCAAAATGACAAGCTTAGGCTTTGTTTGGTGTCTCTTAAAAAAATTAAAAAATTACTATCTTATTTAAGTTACATTACTTCTCTATCACATCTATCACATCACTTTAAACTTAATTCATATTTCATAAAAAATTAAAAAATATACTTATTTAAAACATCCCAAATTACCTTTTAGTTAGAATGACCAAAATATATCTATATATATATATACACACTATTGCATACATGCAATGAAGAACTAAAAAAACACTCTTCTCTTCTCTTTTCTTTCTCTCATCCTTTTCAAACCCTAACACTCTCTCCTTTGTTGTTGCTCCTCCTTTGTCATTGTCGCCCTCTTCCGCCACAAGATCCAGATTCGTAGCTTCACTACCGTTGGCCAGATCCGTTGGTCCGCACTCTTCCTAATCCTCCTGTCTGCCAGATCTCCTCGTCTTTTAATAGATTTGAACCACATCATACTGCTACCGACGATCTCATTGCTAGGTGCTTGGATCAGCGATAGTGGAAGTTTGAGATGTGACGACAGAAGCTGTGAGGAAAGAGAGAGAGAGAGAGAGACAAGTGATGATGATGAAGAACATACTCAAAATCCCACACAAATCCTGATTTTCCCAAGAAAGGGTGTCTAAGGCTAAAACAAGAAAGGGTGTCTAAGGCTAAAACAAATAGTGTGTGCATAAATTTTTATTTTTTATTTTTTTTTCTCTCTCTTCGCATCTATATGGGAATATATTCTAGTGCATGTTCTCTACTCTAGTCCATGTTCTTAGTAAAATGTTGTTTGTGGCTTTATATTTTTTCAAAATGTAAAGGTTTATTTAAGAAGAGGCACAGCTCGAGAGATGCTTGGATATTATAAAAAGGCGATTGAAGGTGTGATGTCCTAGGTCCTAAACTTGACCAGTATTGCTTAGCCAGGTGATTTATTTTACTTTCGGTGTTTTCATTTTCATATTGAGTTGTTGAGATTTTAATCCCGCTCTTGTTTAACCTCTCTTAACGTTTTCAGGTTAGAATTTGAGTTTTGGCGTTAGAACTTGTATAGGGTGTGTAATCAAATTTTTGACCTTGGCTAGCAAAACCGCTGCATATTAATCACTGAGGGATTTTTGGGCAGAAAACTACTTGTGCAGATTTGGTTAAAATTCTGGAATTTTCTGACTCAAACCGCTCATGAGAGGCATGTGAATTCATTTATATGGATTTAGATTTCCACTTGTATGGAATTTGAACTGCTTTGCGGTTGCTTTACATCGCCCGTCTGAAATTTTGAGCTATTTTCCTCAAATTTGATGCCAAAAACGTGTTTTACACACTTTTTAATATATATATATTTATCGTTCTCCTTCATCTCTCTACAAACCCACCTAAACTCAAACTTCTCTCTAAAGTTTATGAAAAACTATTAAGATTTTGATATGACTTTTTACACCAAATCGAAGAGGGCAATGAAGGTTACGTTTTAATCGATCGAATCAAGATTTCATCAACGTTAGATTTTAGGAGTTCTTCTCTCCTTCCTCTCCCAAACTTGAGGTAGAGACATTCTTAAAGTTATATATATATATTTGCAAGTCTATGCTTGTTTGGAACCTTTCTCTCATATTTTGAACTATGATTTTGGGTTTATGAGCTCTAAATGATTTTGAACATGGATTTTCTTTATATTTTCCAAACTTTTGAAAGTATAAGCTATGTTGTTAAGTGTGAGTGTTGTTTTTGAAAAAAAATTTCAAAAATGGGAAAAATCTAATATTTGGTGGAAACCCTAGAAATTTGGGAATTTTGGAAAAAATGTTGAGTTATTATGAAATTCGTGCTTGATAAATTATTATGGTGAATAATTGATGGAGGGATTTCTATAATTGCATCTAATGAGGGATTCCATGAAAAAATGAAAAATGTTTGATTTTGAAGCTCGATGCATAGCTTATTGTTGGTTTGTCTTGAAAAACTAAGTTTGAAAATGATGATTAACATATGGAGAATGCATGTTATACGGTATTGTTATTTATCTCTCGGATGATATATTTTAGGGTTTTTTTTCAGTCCAGATCTGAATTGGACGGTGCTGTCTGGCCCTTTGGGGCCCACTACGGGTCGTGTTTCAATAATCTAAACCGTTCAATGTGTAGAACTCGTCGAGTACTATATGCCTGTAAAAAATCACATTGATCGGATATCAATAGCTATATGATCAAATCAGTTTTTTGTAAGCCGTTTATTTTTCGCCGTCCATTTTTTTTTCATAAAAAACTGATTTGATCATATAGCTATTGATATCCGATCAACGTGATTTTTTACAGACATATAGTACTCGACAAGTTCTACACATTGAATGGTTTAGATTATCGAAACACGACCCGTAGTAAGCCCCAAAGGGCCGGACAGCACCGTCCAGTCCAGATTTGGACTGGAGAGAAGCTGTGGCCTTTGTGAAATTACATTGAAAAGAGATGTGAAAATTTTGATCACAATGGAAGATTGTGTGGTGGAATTAGAAATTGAACTATTATAATGCATTGTTATATATTGCATTGCCATTTCATTTCATCTTCATTATTATTGATTTTGAATTTGCATTTGAAAATTATTACTTTTAGAAAAGAATTTTTTTGTGAAACAAGATCATCTTGAATTGTTTTGGGGTAAATATTTTGGTAAGTCAGGACATGGGGTGCAGTTTGGTATTGGTTAAGTTGGCCTGAGTGTCCATGATGAAAGATCAAAAACACTCGCGGAGGAGGTACCACGTGTCTTCTGGTTAGAAACCAGTAAAGTGGCAATTAATAGTGCTTGATACGCCTACTTGCAGATACCAATCTAAGAATTACCTGAATCATATTTACCATCTCTTAAATTATAATGAAGTTATTGAATAGTTGTGTTTTCAAATTTGCATTGTGCAAAAGATTTCTAAAAGATAAAAAAATATATTTTGAGCATGACATGGCATATGTATTCATCTCAAGAGACTGTATAAAATATATATATTTTGTTAAGATCTTTCTATTGGGCTTTGTGCTCACCCTAGTGGATTTTATGCAGGAAATGATGTGATTCCGCCGAATTAAAGGCGCGGAGTGTATTTTGAGGGCACATGGCTATTGTCTTTTGTTGTTATTTTGACAAGCCGATGACTTTACATGTATGGGTTTCGATAACCATTTTGTGTTATCGGGCATAAACCTCGGAACTTGTAACCTATCAGGGCATTGAATTGTATTCAACTTGTTGTGTTACATGCTATTGATTCATATTCTAAGAAATGTTGAATGTATAATTGAATGTGGAATACTTTTCTTAATCTATAGAGTATAATGAATACAAATGTTAGAGGATTTTATGATGATGTTAATGATGAGGCATTATATCTCATATATATTTATGAAATGGAAGTTATTAAGTTGGGAACAAGATCATGTTGTTGAAGTATGTATAAGTTTTCTTATGTTAATTATTTGGGGGCGTTACAGAAGGTCAACCTATTGTTTCTAAATTTGACCTTATTTATTTTGGTGTTATCATCTGTATATCATATCTTCGCCATAGGGAGTTGAATGGGGGAAAAAAAAAACTATGTTGTTTTGTACTTCAACACTTGAAATGAGTATGCAAGTTATATATATATATATATATGTATATATTTTTGAACTCATGCAAGTTATAGTTTGGTTGATGAAAAATTGACACTTAGTTGAAATTGTTTATTCAAATATATATGTTTATGGCATGTATATATATACACAGTATTTTTCAAGTTTTGATTTAAATGTTGATAATAATCTTTTTTTCTTTTTCTCTTTTTGGATTTACTCAGGGCAGTGAGAAATATACTCAGGGCAGTGAGAAATATACTCACTCTCTCTCTCTCTTAAGAAGGGACTTGATCTGTCTGAATCATGTCTTTATATGTTTGAAATTTTGGCAGAATTGGAGTATTGAAATGTATTTTGATTGTTTTACAGAGCTGATAGTGAAGTTTGGAGAGTTGTGTGATCGTTTATAACTTTATTGTTGTTATGGTAGATCTGGATCTATAGAGAGGTCACTGGTCTGAGATGAACAAATCTTTATTTTTATTTTTTTTGTTGATTATTATTGTTGTTGTTGTGGATGATGATGATGATAAAGATAAAAATGAAGAAACAAAATGCATCAAACAGATCTAAATGTATTATATATATATATATTTGGTAGTGGTAATAGTAGTAGTTGTTGTTGTTGTTGTTTTTTTGTTCTTGAATTTGAATTTTATTTGTATAGATAATAGCAAGAGAAAGAGAATTTGAACAGATAGATTTGCAACAGATACATTTTTTAATAGATAGATTTTTGAAAATGTTATTTGAACAGATCATTACCTTTCAACATATAAAATTCAACAAATACTCAAATTTGGTCAGATATTTGAACAAATAAGGGGGAAAGATTAAACAAAAAGTCAAAAAATTTGAACAAATAATAAATAGAATTTAGGAAAAAAATTGAACAGATAATATAATTTAGGAGGGAAAATTACAAATAAAAAAAAATTGAATAGATAAATAGATTTTAGGAAAAAATTGAACAGATAAATATAATTTAGGGAAAAAAGTTGAATAGATAGACAAAAAATTTGAACAGATAGATATAAATTTGAACAAATAGAAAAAAAAATTGAACAAATAGAAAAAGATTAAACAAATAGATATAAATTTTAATAGATAGTCAACAAAAAGTCAAATAGATAGAAAAAAATAAAGTCAATGGTAAAATTGGAAACAAAATGTTATTTAGGACTTCTCACTAAACTATTTCACAAAACGTGGACTTCTCATCAACAAAAAAATCTCTCACACCTAATGCCTTATACCCTCCTTAGATTGGATTTATCACTAATTAACCCAAAGAAAAAGGTTCAGTATTATATAAATTAAAAAAATTTAAAAAAAAACTTTACTGTAATTATATCCAACTTGTTGATCTTTATGTATTTTTTTCTTCAAATTTTAGTGTAATTTTTAAAACTTAGGGAGATGAATATGCATAAATTTACAATATTTTTATTTTATCATTGTATTCAAACTAATAATCTATCCAAGTGTCAAGAAAGTATCCACCAAGTGAAATGTTGGGTCGGCCTCAAACACAATACCTTTATTTTTTTTTTTTAAAAGTGTCCCTACTTCTTGGCATACTACGATTGACATCTTATTATTTACCACAGTTTTACAAACAATAACTACCACAAAAGAAGAAATAGACAAAATAAATGAACAAAATAAAAAAACCAAATCATTAAATTCTAAACGTTACATTCCTCACCATATATAAAAAATATACAACACAAACACAAAAGAAAAACAAGCTTGATAAGAATTTGTAGTAATTTAATAGAGCATTGTGTTTTATCAACTAGTTTCGATTTTGCAGAGATTTGCTTGCTTGTGAGGCAAGAGCTATTGATTTTGCTCTTGTACTCGTCATCACCCACTCCCTCTCTGCACGCCGTTGATGTTGTCTTGCATTCTTTGCACGTTTTGGTGCTAGCCGTGTATCTCTCTCCACAAACGCAAGCCTAAACTTTTCTGCAATTGGCAAGTCTGTGGCACTTGTAACAGATGTAGAAGCCCTAACTGAATACCCAGAAACTGCCCATGTTTTAGGATCCACGTCTTTCACAATAGGATCATCCAATGCTATGTTTGGTAGTGCTTCTCTGGGAACTTCAACACCTCTGTAACCAAAAGGTGATGGCTTGGGATTTACTATAATCCGCGGACATTCTGTGGATAAGCTCTCCAATGAATCCTTGTCGACCTTTGGCTGCAACAAGAGGGAAGAAGTTCAGAATGGAAAACACAGAATGAATAGAACAATAAGTAAATTAACATACATGAGTGACAAACGAAGAGTTGGACTCATAACCTCACACAATCACACAAGCACATGCATCTGAGTAAAAATAGAAATCCATACCCATACAAGCCAGCGTAATGATGGGGCACCGTGAGCAATCTCCATGGTATCAAGTTCCTCCCAAGACTCTCCTTCCACATCCTCCAGTCTAGGTTTCAAGATACCCAAGCATCTGCGTGCAGTATCGTCACTCCTCGGGCACCCTCTGCAATAGTAACTTTGGTTCATAGCCTGTTATGAGGTTTACACCCCTTGTTAAAACATGACATCCTGAGTCATTCCCATCGTGTGGGATGTCAATAAAAGGTAAAAATGTAAATTAACCAAATGGGACTAGCCCAGTTGTCCAAAGGTTTGACTTCCCCCTCCATATGCATGAGGCTATGACATTCAATGTACCCACAAAAAAAAATAGTAAATTGAAAGTACCATGTTTTAGATTGGGTATAGACAATTGCTTTGCAAGAAGCAGATTAATGAAGTTTGGTAAGAAATATGGATATATTTTCAGAGATGCCAAATAAAGTCACTGAATATGTACCAATTGCTTAGAGTTCATGCTGCATTAAGATGTTCAATAGACCTTTAGTTTCCATTCACTAGTGAAACTGCATTGCTTTACAAATTCATGTTGAAAAGGTTCAATCAAATAAAACACCAAACAAATTTCCTTCTCATTTTGCTACTTTGGTTTTGAAAGTATCGACTTATTTCCCTCCATGTCACTGAGAGACCAACTTCTCATTGAAAACACCAAATTTGGGTACGGAACTAGTGATCAAAATCATAGAGCCCATAAAGTTAATAGCATGTTACACGGTCTTGGGTAGAATTCAACCTCAAAAGCTAGCTATTAAGGTGAGGGTGTTGCCCTCACACTTATATGCTTAACATTACTTTAGTACTCGGGCAATGTGGGACTTCGCTTCACAGTATTCACTCAGAATTTACCTAAACAAATCAGACTCTTTCGATGATTCACATATTAAGTTGTGTCGTCAATTTGTCAAAGAATTAGTTTTTTGCAACCCAATGAAGTTCACACATGCTCTAAATACCTGACAAAGTTTATGCTGGCATCAGCCAAATTTTAGACCTTGTCCCGCACACGTTGGCTTTGCTAAGCTGCTGATGCAGATACCTAAAAGAATGCTGGGTACTGGAATAAATAGAGAAAGAAGGGTTTATACAGGTGAAAATGAGGGATTTGCCTTTCTCACCTCATTAATCATCTAAACAAATGATGAGACACCTCATTCTCTCAATTTCTTTTCTTTTCTTACCAAATCCCTCAATCCAAACAGAGTGTTAAGGTTGACATGTACCTACCACAGAGCCAACAAAGTGGTTTGATGAAACATCCTGAAAGTCTAGCCCTTTATTTTATTTGATGAAAATATGAATTGCATACAAGCAAACGTTATAGCACAATAATTTGCACGTAATTCCTATGCTTTATAGCTTTAACAATCTCAAAATAACTATTTTACTTGGAAATTTTTTTAAAAGAAAACAAATATTTAGTTAAAGAAAGAGGTTGTACCCGCATCTTAATATCTCCAATAAACGACAGTGCTGCACAAGTTCAGAAACACCAAGTGATGTGATTTTGCGGCACTGGCTGCATGACAATTGTCTCAATAAGTTTATACATTTACAGAACTAAAATAAAAAATAGCATCAATTACACCTTTGGAAGCTTCACAATGCAACAGAAGTTTGTGAGGTTGGTTTCAAAAGCTATGAACCTATGATACTGGTCACAGCATCATTCTAGGATCAGGATTCCACATCAACTAGCAGTTTTTTTACTATTTTTATCTCATGTTTTTCAGATTAATTTTCTCATCAATTTAAGTTTTTTGAGCAGTAGAAGTTTATAGATCATCTGTATGTTTAAGGTATCAGTCACTGTGTCTACTTGCCAGTCAGGAGCCCTACTCAAATGGCATCTTCCATAATTCTGATGTCTAATAGATTATTTGACAGATTTCACAGTCATATGGTAGTGAATTAAATCTGATGGACCAGCCAAGTAACGGATCTTTCATCTGACATGTCCAATCTCATGGCATAGAGCATTATTCTACAATCTACACTACTTAACTGACAATGTTAGTTTAGAATTCAAATTTTATACCTTATATCCACAGCTCGAATAAATTTGCACATATCCGCAACTTTTGACAAGCCAAAATCAGAAACATCTGAACCAGATAAATCAAGGATTTCCCATGAGCTCTCAGCCAATGATGTGATGACAGCATCATTCAATAACTTTCTTCTTCTTGCAATTGCTGCCATTGCCAGCTGTAGTTCATAACATACAATTTTAAACATCACAATATTCCTCGCAGTAGAGAGGAGGATTTCGCTTTATTTATTATGCTCAACAGCTTATACCTTATAATCTTCAAATATTTCGATTTCCAGCTTATTCTCAAAGCATATCCAAATTTCAAATGAATAATTGGTTTTCACTTTCCACAAAGCTATAAGCTATAAGCATAAGCTCAATTAAATTAAGCTCAAGTCAATTTAAGCCCAAAAACAAGGCTAATAATACGACACAAATTATCTTAAACAAATTTTATGGAAAATTAGAACTTGCATTCACTAAAGAGCATCAAGATAGCACTAAAAATTGCTCACAATTTGCCTCTATTTCATCCTTTGTCCATATGATTGTTAAACAAATTTCCTACACTTATTTTGTTATATTCTTTTTTTTTGTTTTTTGTAGTTAGTGACAATTAAGTCTATTTATTTTCCTCTTTTACCAGTTATTTAGCACTAGCTAACCCAGATTAAACCATCTGCACAGAATAACAAATAAATTCATGCTTGTTGATACCACTTTCACTGTAATTGAAACTTAAATTAATTCAAGGCATAATAGTACTATAAAAAACCACCACAGGAATGAGCAGCTTAACCTTAATATCAGCAGGAAAGTTAGCAGCAATCTCTCCCAAGTCCTCAATAATATCCTCAAAATGCTTCCCAACAACTCCGAGACATAAGCTGACCAAAGTTGGATGCTTTGACTTCTCAAGTGGTAATACTGTAACCAAAAACACCTCAAACAGTTTACACAAACACATACTAGTAACAGTACCTTCTAGATTATACTACAATTAGGTCTGCTTTAAACAATGCAATATATGCAAGTTTGTAATCTGTATGTAGCCATATATTCAAATTTTGAGCAGAGAGAAGTTGGTTTTTCATTAATAACAATTAGGGCATTGTCTTTTTGCTTTTGTTTTCAAAAACAAAACAATGAAAAGGGGGGTGTTTGTTACAACTTAAAGAAAGGTGATTATAGCTTTGTTTTAATTTGGAAATATGTGGCAGATTGTTTGGTGTAGCTTTTGCTTATAACTTATTAGGCAGAAAATAGCTCAAACAAGCTTATTAAGCAGAAATAGCTTAAATAAACTGAAAAAACTTTTTTATAATATTTGTTTATTTATCAAAAAAAAAAAAAAACTGAAAAAACTTGATTATATAAAAGCTGGAAGAGAGGTATACTTTCGGATTATCAGCTTTTACATACCTTCCAATAATCTACACCAAACGGGGCCGAAACCATGAATCCACCATTTTTACATAGTTTCATTTTTGTGCGAAAACAAAATTTGAAAATTCAGAAGAAAAAAACACATTCTGGTACTTTCCAAAAAGTGAATTGTTTCAGAAAACAGTTTTTGTACCCATTTCACTAAACTAATTTTGTGTGTGTTTCCGAACATTTTAAAGATAGCTGAGATGTTTTGACTTCTCAAGTGGTAATACTGTAACAAAAAAACACCTTTCAATATAATTAGGTCTAACTATATGAATGCAATATCTGCCAGTTCATAATCTGTATAATTCAATATTTGATTTGGGAATGAACACCAATGCATATACAAACATGTGCATACATATATGGTATAATATATTGATATATAAAAACAACAATATAGTGAAATAAGATTGAAAGCAAAGATTGAGAGAGAGAGAGAGAGAGAGAGAGAGAGAGAGAGAGATACTGGAGGAATGGAAGGTGGAGGTGATATAATCGGTGTATTTGGGGTTGTTGGAATTGAGATTCAAATCGAGGTTTTGAAACGATCTTGTAATAGCTCCAGCAGCTTTGCCTTTTTCCATCAACGAGCGAGAGAGAGAGCGAGCGCGCGAGAGAGACGAAGACGAACCCCAAACCCTTTCTAAATTCTACGGGAGACGGTGCGCTTATGCTTTGGTTATTGGGCAAACTTCGCTTTAGTCCGTGATTTGAGTCATCCTAACGCTTTAACTCAACCTTAACTCAACCTTTGTTTGGCGGTTTATGTTGGGTTGAATCGTTAGTGAAAGAGTAATTTGTGCGGAGATTGTTATTGTGAAAATTATAAGTAGGGAAATTAAATAAAAGTGTATTTATTTTGATAATAGTGTGGGAGATGATTAGTGATAAAATTATTAAATTATTTTTATATAAAATAAATAAATAGAATTGAAGGCCCATCAGGGAGTGGGGCCGAATGTGATCAATAGAATTGAAGGCCCAAAAGTAGGCCCATCAGGGGGTGGGAACGAATGTGATTAATAGAATTGAAGGCCCAAAAGTAGGCCCATCGTGAGTAGGGTCAGATGAATCGGCTTATATCCAAAGCCCACGAAGTGGACGAGTCGATAAGCAAAGTCGTATGTAAGTCAGCTTTGAACAAAAGATCAAGAGCCAATACAGAGGAACCAAACAAGCCAAAAGACCAAGCTGAAGAGCCGACTAATAAGATATCTCATAGGGTCATGTGGGGGCCTAACCATAGGGTTAGAAGAACAATATAAAAGAAGGCGTCTCAATCAAAGAAAGTTATGTGAAAAATAGTAGATAACTTGTAAGAAAAGTAAAAATTAAGCAAAAGACTGATTTGCTCGTTGGAGTACTAAAGACTGACTTACTTGTCGAAGTACTAATTCCGGCACTCCCAACTGGAGCGTTTGTTCCTCTCTCAAGTATTATCTCAAGGATCAGGAAGATCTATTTGGATCAGAGAGTATTTCCAAATCCCTTTTACCACAATTGGCGCTGCCAGGAAATACTCAAGTTCGCCCATAGCAGACGAATAAACGATCCTTCGCCATGCGGATAATGTTACACCAAGAACTGCTTTGGTCGAAAGTATCACCGCGCAAAAAGCCTTGAACTTTGATTTGATAGCGCCATCCATGCCCTCGAACTCAGTACAGGAGACCATGCAGACAATGATGGAACAAGCAAAATGAAATGAACAATGTTTGGAAAATATGGTGGCTAATAACGAACGTCTTCGCAAAGAACTTACTCTGGAGTTAGCAAAGTCCCAGTAGACTGTACCATATCCTTTGGAGTTAGTAAAGTCCCAACAAACTACACCACATCTTGATTAGAGCCGATTGCTAGAAAATAAGGATAATTCACAGCGTCGGCACCGGAAACACCACAGCGGAAGCACCTTCGACTCGTCATCTCAGAAGCCCAGGAAAAAGGGGTGAGTTGACACGTCCAGCTCATCTAAGAGAAGTCTATATGTACGGCATAGGCAAGGAAAAAATGATGACAGCTCAGATGAAAAGGACAAACATGATCCTTTCGTACGACGCATTGCTAAGGCCGTATTGCCTAAAAAGTTCAAAGCACCAACGTTTACTCTGTATGATGGCAAGTCAGATCCCATGGATCACATTCGTTATTACAAGCAAGCGATGACATTGCATGCTGATGATGAAGCACTTATGTGCCGAATGTTTCCGAATAGCCTAGGACCATTGGCCGTCAGGTGGTACTATAAATTGGAGCTGGCCTCAATGAAAAGTTTCCATTAGCTTCAAAAATCCTTCAAGGCAAGATTCATCACTAATGAGATTGAGCCCAAGCAGGCTGACTCGCTCTAGGCAATGCAAATCAAGCCGGAAGAGACCCTCCGTGCATACTCGGCGCGCTATTAGGAATGTTTCAACTTGGTAGACAATGCTTGCAATGATTCCATGGCCATCACCACTTTTAATATGGGTTTACACCCCGATAATCCACTCAGAAGCTCATTAACCAGACGACCTCCCAAAACAATTTAGGCCTTAATGAAAAAAGTTTAAGAGTATTGCAAGTTGGAGGATGATGCCCTCTGCGTCAAAGCCGGTCAAACAATCGTGGAAACAATAGCACCTATCTTGGTACAATCGATAAGTGCTACACTACCAGAAAGGAGCCCTGAGCCCAGAGGCCAACCAAAACGCGAGAGTCGCCAAGATTAGCGTCGATCAAGTGAATAAGATCATACCGACGGACGAAAGCAATATTAGATGGAAAGCAGGCGTCCCAAGCGGTTAGACAAGAAATATACGGAGTTGGCCAAACCAATTAGCAAGATCCTGTCTAAAATCTAACATTTACCATTCTTTAAATGGCCGTCCAAGATGATTAAGCCCCCTAACACGAGACGGAGGGATAGACGGTGTGAATACCATAAAGACCATGGCCACGAGACTGACAAGGGCTATGCACTGACAGATCATCTAGAGGAGTTGATACAAGATGGCCAACTAACACGACATGTCCACAAGGGCTACCCACCAAACACGGTAGCTCTACGCTCGGACTCACCTCCACTTGGTGTGATTTACATGATATATAGTCTTCCGTCGCCAAATCAAGTACATAAGATTCAGCTGCAACCCTGCCTATCCAAGCCGTTCACGCTAGCTAAACGGCCTCACGAGACTGGTAAAATTAGCTTCGATGACACCAATCTTGAAAGGGTAACCCTCTCCCATGATGATGCCCTTGTCATCGAGTTGCACGTGAACAGATTTGTCGTGGAACGCATTCTGATTAATCAGGGAAGCACCTTGGAGATAATGTATCACAAGACATTTATTAAGCTTGGCTTCACTGATTCAAACTTGCTACCTGCCGAATATCCTCTGTTCGGCTTCAACACCAACCCCGAATACCCTTTGCGCAAGATCACGTTATCAATACATGCGGGCACTAAGTCAATTGACGTAGAGTTTCTAGTCTCCAAACTTCCATCACCATACAATCTCATCATGGGGAGAACCTGGCTGAACACAATGCAGGCCATACCAAGTACCTACCATCAGTTACTCTGCTTTCTGACGCAACACGACATTGAGCAAATTCGAGTTTCTCAAAAATCGGCGAAGGCATGCTATCTTATTGCCTCGGCAAAAACGTCAAGGGAATTGGAGGTGAATTCAATCGAAATTTCGGATCGAGAAAGTCTCGAGGATGTTGGAAAAACTCCCATTGATAAGGCCACCGAGGATCTCGTTCGGATCAAAATCAAAGGGGAATCTGACAAGTTCTTTTTGATTGGCATTTCTTTGGATTCGACTGAGCGACAAGAGTTAGTTTCCTTCTTACTTGGCAACATTGATGTATTTGCTTGGACACCATATGAGATGTCGGGAGTGGATCAAAGCGTCGTCCAACACTGTTTAAATGTCGACCCAAAAGTTAAACCAATCGTTCAGAGGAGTTGCTGGTCGGCAGCGGAGCACACTTTGGCCATCATTGACGAAGTCCACAAGCTGTCAGAAGCTAGGGCAATCTGCAAAGTAACTTATCCCACGTGGTTGTCCAATACGTGGTTGTAAAGGAAAAAAATGGATCTTGGCGTGTTTGTGTGGATTTCACGGACTTGAACAGAGCATGTTCCAAGGATTTTTTCCCTCTTCCCAGAATCGACCAACTTGTGGATGCAACTACGCGACACCAACGCATGAGCTTTTTGGATGCATATAAAGGTTACCACAAAATTTCTATACATCTAGAGGCCAAGAAAAGATCGTGTTCCTCACTCCACAGGAAACCTATTACTACAAGGTCATGCCCTTCGGATTAAAGAATGCGGGGGTAACATATCAGAGGCTGGTTACCAATATGTTCAAGGAACAACTTGGCCGCACCATGAAAGTATACATTGACGACATGGTAGTAAAATCCAAGGAAAAGCATGCTCATTTAGCCGACTTAACCATGACTTTCGATATTCTTCGAAAGTACAAGATGAAGCTCAATGCCTCGAAGTATGCATTTGGCATCAGATCTAGCAAGTTCCTTGACTATATTGTGAATCATCGTGGAATATGTGAGACCCCTAACTTTAATAAACCATATTAGGTCCCTAAAATTTGAGTTATTATAATAAAAAACCCTTACTTCCCCGTTTATTCGCAGAATTAAACCCTAGAACCGAAAACGCATCACTGACAAACCCATACAAATCCTAATCGACCCTAGAAGCTTAGAAATCATTTCTAATACTCTAATATTAATTATTTAACTCTCAAATTTTAGATTAATCACACTAAACCTTAACTTCCAGTTTTCACAGTTTTCGTTCAGTTATTTACCTTTAAATTCAAAGTAAGATAATACAAACCGAATTATTTTTTCTAACACTAATTTATTAACTCTACACTTGAAATAGATACTTTAATTGAGCCCAAACCCTCATATTTTTATTAAATCACAAATTGACCCCAAACAAGTACCATTATATATTTATATATACACTTGTACCCAAAATTTTTTTTTTAAACATTATATTTTACAATTTCCATGATTTGTATACAAAAAAATATAAAATAAGTCCCTCAAATCACCATTTATGGCCAGCCATACCTACATAGATATGATGAATATACTTTTTTAGACAATTTTGCATGATTTAAGGAATAAAATCTTTGACTTAGTATAAACTTTTATATATATGTATATATGCAACTAGATTGGTTTGATTAGGAGGAAAACCCTAACTAGATCATATTTAGGAACCTAATTAACACCTTTAATCCTCCACTATTCCATTGAATTCAAACTAAATCCAAACTATCCAATCCAATTCCAACCAAGGGACATTTAGGACCTTTTGCACCAAATTCATTATATAAACAACCCCTCCCTTGACATTTTACATACAAGAACAACACTTATACACACTATATTCAGCTGAGAGAGAAGAAAGGAAGGAGGGTGAGCTTGGTAGAAGAGAGGAGAGGGAGAAAAAGTTTGCTAGCAATTCCAACAACCTTCAAGTAAGCCATAGCACAACTCTCTCTTTCATTTTCTTTTTTCAAATACATGTTATTAGAAGTTTAAAATGGTATTCTCAGATGTGTTCTAATGGTATTATTGTGTTAAAAATGAAAGGAGTTGAGCCTTGATTCTACCCTTCTTCTATTTCTCTTAATTGGTATAAGACTACATTTTTCTATATCAATCTCTCAAAATTTTCAAAGGCACACCTTCACCTTAAATTTCTGATTTTAATAAATATTATTTAGCATATTTTCATCATAAGAGAAGTGGAAAATTTCCCCTAGCTGACCTCTTTTCTCACCAACTTTCTATTTTCAAGAATTGTTTAAAAAATCTATTTTACGTACCACCTTAAGTAAAATTTTAGAAATATGTATAAAAATCTTCTAGACCTCCATTTTATGTCAAAATCTTTATTAATGAGTTATCGTTCAAGGAAAAATTGGTTTCATTAAAAACGAGTGAGCTGCTTTAGAGAAAATTTGATTTTCGTGAACGCTGATTAATCTCGACAAAGTCGAGTATTTCAAATAACTAAAACTGGAAAAACTATCCTATTTTCGAAATATGTTCTGAAAACTAAATAAAATTCTCTACGAACCATAGGAAGGCCGGGCTCTAGAAAAATCTGAAATAGCCTTTTTGAGTATAAACTTTAGGTAGTAATCAATCGAAATTGCTTTCATTGTTGTTTCGCGGTTCTCGTGTTCATGAACATGCTTATTAATTTATGATCATGTCTCGCATGATATTACATGTGTCATAGGTTTATATATTTTATTTTAATCTTCGATGGTGCTCACACTTATGCAACTGAAATTACATTCTTGGCCAAATTATTCCCTTAACTACTTGAATATGCCTAGAGCTACTTGTGCTTATCTTCATATGTGAATCTCATGTGTTGTAAGTTTATTTCCTTCTATTTGTACTATTTAGTTGTTTAAACTTGTGCAATAGATGTTGTTTCAAGAACATGTCCTAAATCTGATTTAAATTATCTAACTCAAACAGAAAACTTAATGGGTGGTAATGGGTTGCGAATTTTTGGACAAGTTACTAAGATATTGATTGGATGACGGGATGCGTTCTCTATTTGGAAGTTAAAGTCTTGCGCAAGTGGTTTTCGGAACCCTTGAACGGAGTGGTTGTATTCGGACCCTAGGTATTTGGTGAAAGGAGGGATTTGCGCAAGACCCATTACTATCGTCTCTTTTGAGGCCCTGTGGTTGGCGCTACGTGGTATATAACTGTTGCTAGGCATCCGAGGTAAGTCCTGCAACAAAGCAGCAAAAGAGGGGGCATACCGAATAATCCTCGTCTGATTCTTACAGTTGGGAGGACGAAATCTCTTTGGAGGATTTCTAAACTACTAACAACTAATCCTGTAACCTGTTTTAATTACTTGAATGTCATGCTCCTTTCCCCTATTGTTGTAATTTGCTATTGTGTATTAGATTGGAAAAAATAGACGGGGCGTGTATGTGTTTACTGGACATTTAAAGCTCATGACGTTTCATGCCAGGTATCGAAGAAATGTACGAAGCCAACGAAGAGTCAAAGACATTTGAAGACTTAAGTTTGCCTTAGAGAAAATTCAGAATCATTTTGCTTATTAGTTTGACTGTGCTTTTATTTATTCTTGAATTGTAATAGTAATGGGACTTGTTTGTAAATTTAAAATTTGAGGCACTGTAAATATTATTTACCTTGTAATCCTATGCCTATCTCTGCGTTGCTTATAAGACCTTGCGTCAATGCCTTTTAAGATTTGTCAAAAGGGTAGTGCGCTACCTAAGAAAGCTGGACTTAGAAGGGAGGCTAACTTGACTCCTCCGGTGATCTGGGATCTTACTTGGTTGTTGGCCATAGGACTTATTAGTACCGTTTCCTAGACTTCTAACCTTAGATAAACCCTATATTTAATTGTTAATATATTCTCTGATGCTCACGATTTTTGAGGCGTCACAAAATAGAGGCCAACCCAAGGCAAATTACGACCATTACAGAGCTCGACTCACCTCAGTCGGCCAAAAAAGTTTAAAAGTTGATGGGAATGGCCGCGACTCTCAACAGGTTCATCAATCGTTCCTCGGATCGTTACAAACCATTTTTTCAGATGCTTCGGCAGGGCAAAGCATTTTAGTGGGCCCCCGAATGCTTGGCCGTGCTAGACGGATTGAAAACACATCTCCGATCCGTACCACTCTTGGCAACGCCATTGCTAGGCAATCCGTTCATCTTGTATCTGGCAGTATCTAATCGAATAGTGAGCGCCGTATTGCTAAAGGAAAAACTCGGTGAACAACAGCCCATTTACTATGTTAGCAAAGTAATGGTCGACGCCGAAACACGGTACCTGCCACTTGAAAAGCTCATTCTGGCTCTTGTGGTGGCTGCCAGAAAGCTAATGCACTATTTCTAAGCTCACACTATAAGGGTATTAATGGACTATCCTCTCCGAGCAGTGCACTGTAGTGTGAAATCGTCAGGATAAGTCTCAAAATGGGCTTTAGAACTTGACTAGTATGATCTCCAGTTTTTGTCCAGAACGGCCATTAAGGGGTAGGTTTTGGCAGACTTCATTACCAAATTTACGAGTTGCCACGTTGACTTCAAACTTGACCAAATGGCCCTCAACCAGAATGGAGAATGTATGTTAGGAATATTTGGCAGATGTACTGTGATGGATCATCTAACCAGCGTGGAAGTGGGGTAGGGGTAATGATCATGACCCCTGAAGACGCGATAATTGAGCAATCAGTCAAACTAGGTTTCGATGTGTCAAACAACGAAACTGAATATGAAACATTGCTAATCGGCCTCTATAATGCGCTCTACCTAGGCGCCAAGAGGTTACAGGTCTTTTGCGATTCAAAATTAGTCATAAATCAGCTAAAAGGGAAGTATGCTGCTAAAAATGACCGAATAGCAGCCTATATGAGAATGACAAATTCCTTGCTCACGAAGTTTGACCACTATGAGTTAAATTAGATAACCGGTGATCAAAATACTCATACGGACGCCCTCACTTGTTTGGCCTCCGCCATAAACTCGGAAGTCAAGTGAACCATTGAAATGGGATTCGTCCCAAAGTTGAGTATCGGTTCCCCCGAGTCCGTTCGTGTCAACATCATTGATTTAGGGCTAAGTTGGATGGATCCCATCGTCACATTTTTTTCCATCGAACAGTTGCCAACAGATAAGAAAGAAGTCCATAAGTTGCGGAACAAAGCCCTACGGTACTATTTGGACCCTCAGGGAAAGCTTTACAAAAACTCTCTCTCAAGGCCATACTTGGAGTGCGTTTATCCAGACAGAGTAGAGGATTTCTTGGCCGAAATACACGAAGGCAATTGCGGTGCCCATTCTGGAAGGCGTTCATTGGCCCACCGAGCTGTCACCCAGGGATATTATTGGCCAACCATACGTACTGACGTTGAGAACTATGTGGAGAAATGTGAGCAATGCTAAAATTTTTCCCCCTTAACTCATTTGCCAGCCCTAGAATTGAATTCCGTTACCAGTCCTTGACCTTTTGCTCAGTGGGGGCTGGACATCGTTGGACCATTGCCAAGGGCTCTGGGGATTAAACGGTTCCTGATTGTTACAACAGATTACTTCAGAAAATGGGTTGAGGCGAAACCACTGGCACATATTTGGGACATAGATGTCAAGCGCTTTGTATGGAAAAACATTATAACCCGATTCGGCATACCTAGAGCACTTATATTCGACAACAACACCCAGTTTGACTGTGACGTTTATCGAGAATTGTGCGACACATATAGTATTCGGCCCTACTTTTCTTTACCGGCTTATGCACAAAGAAACCGTCAGGTCGAGGCCTCTAACAAAGTAGTCCTGGACGGAATCAAAAGCGGCTAGAGAAGGCCAAGGGCAAATGGGTTAAAGAATTGCCCAATGTGTTGTGGGCTCATCGCACTACTCTAAGACGGTCCACATGGGAGATACCGTTCGCCTTGTGCTTCGGAACATAAGCTATTATCCATTTTAATCAAAAGCTTTTGACATGGGACGGAATGACATAATGTTGGCATTGGACCTGAATTTTCTTGAAGAGCGCTGAGATAGAGCCCTTGTGTATATAGCACGATACAAACAACAGCTCACCAAATCATATAATCAATGCGTGCAGTTGCGCCGTTATGCCCCTAGAGAATTGGTCCTCAAGAAAGTGCTTCATTCTTCCAAAATTCTGGCAGATGGAAAACTGGACTCCAACTGGAGTGACCCCTATCAAATTGATTCAATCACTAGTGCAAGATCATATCGGCTCATGGACATGGCCGGCAAAAGACCACCCCGCCTGGTATTCAACCCACTTACTCAAGTTCTATCATTAAACTTAGTAGTTATTCTTGTTTCTTTTTGCTATGTGAACCGTGCGCTACTATATATATGGTACATCAATGATTTAGTTACTCTTCAGATTAATTTTAAATCACCGATAAGTTTAATAAAGCCTTTGAATTCGAGTGCCTTTCATTCTTGTTCACGACATATTATAAAGCCTCCAAATTAGGAGCGCCTTTCATGCTTATTCACGATTGGCCATTATAAAGCCTCCGAATTTGGAGCACCTTTTGTGCTATTTCACGACACATTACAAAGACTCCAAATTCGCCTTCCGTGCTTGTTCACGATCATCCATTATAAAGCCTGTAATACCCTAACTGTTTAATTAATAAAAATAAATAAATAAAATATATATATATATATATATAATAAGATAAAATAAAATATTTCATCTTATAGTTATAATGCATTAAAATGTAATCTAACTTAAAATTAGAGGCATTGTTGTTACCAAAATATAACAATGTGATTAATATATTGTTTGGGGCCAGATCAAAACAACTATAGAATTATTGAAATCTTGAGGTCAAAGTGAAATTAAGGAAAAGATGAATAACGGTATGCTTTTAGTTTGGCACACCTGTGCACAATGGTGACATCTCAAACTTAGGCCACCTAATACTAGCATGATGATTCACCTTGGTAAATGGTAAATCACCTCCTTGGATCCAAGTATGAAAAGGGCCAAGCAGTAACTTAAAGAAACAAACAAAAACATAATAATAAGTTAGTAAGTCTGAGGAGTTAAAAATCCAAGAAAATAAGAAGAAAATAGTAGGGCCAATATTAAGGTGGGTTATATTATACCTTGAGTTATCATAATATATTTTCTATATGTCTTGAGTCACCATAATATATTTTACGAATGTTTTGAGTTACCACAATTTATTTTATATAATTTATGTTTTGTAGCTATATTAATATTTTAATTATGTGGATTATTTTCTGAACTCTATTTGCTTAAATGGAAACCCATGGATATGTTTTTTTAAATTTTAGAAAATATTTGACAAAGATCTTGTAAACAATTATTTTCTGTAAGTACCACTACGGGAGTCCTATGCCTTGGGGGACTTAACTAATCATTGGCTCTTGTTTGGCCACTTTGTGGTCCTCTATTTGTCATGGATCCATTGACCCATATTTTAATTGTCACTCCGGTGACCCATGTTCTATTCTGTTCTGTACCGTGGTTATAGTTATTTACGTAATTCATGTATTTCAGTTTCTGCCACTTATTTAATTTGTTTATTCAACTTAAATTGTGTTAATGTTTTAGCTTAAATAACTACACATGGCTATTTTGTGCCCCTATACCCAAAGTATAATATTTCTCACTCTGGTATGTGTTTATAGCTATTACCCCTTTCAGGTGACGAGATTTAGCGGGATCAAGATGAAGAATAAATCACAGTTTTTTTTTCTTACTATCTGTATTTCTGATTGAACCCTTATAATAAAATAAAGCCTAAATGACTATTATTGTTTCTTTTTAATAAACTTTTGGTACCCATTTATTTTTTAATTTATTTATAAATTATTCGCTTGCACCACTAATACAATAATTTTAGAATTATTTTATTTTCTTGTCTTGTTGCGATGCCAAACCTTTGGGTACCAGGTTGGATCGTGACAAAAGTGGTATCAGAGCAATGATTTTTTTTATAAAAATAGTATATGTTTTTGAATTTGCTGTACAATTATTCACATTATTTGAATTTAAAATTATTTCAAAAAAAAAATATACCAACTAAAACAAAATTTTAGTTTGTTTAATACAAGTAAACCATGTTATGCATATGTCTAGGCTAAGTTTTCCTGTGTTGTAGGGAATGACAAATCTAATGGAGTTATTCTGGTTCGAGCCCCCAGGAGCTTATCTTATCCTGAACTTATTAGAAGGCTGGGGTGATTCGGAGAGTCTTGTCAAGCAAGCCCACTTGACACTTGACCGACTCATGGGGCGACCCGTATATTTGTAGACTAACCCCGATGAGGATTTTTTATTTTGGAGGCTTAGCCAAGGCAACACTCATGAGAGATACATAGGGCCGACCCACATTGTTGGTCTGGCTCCGGACCTAGGACAGCCACATTTTCTGATCGCACCTCTACCCTTGGGCTTTGCGGGAAAAAGGGGACACGCATACCCTAGTAGCCACATTCGTATTACAACACCTTCTCCATAGCACATTGTCCATACCCTAACTGTGGACTTCACTAATAGTGCATCATACTTGGAGATACCGGTACAGATTATCGGACGGGAGTTTTGGGGTTATGATCACGGTGTTCTTATCTACATAGTCCAAGTGGTATAGAGTTGCTTTGGAATAGAGCACAGTGGGTGAGAGTTTGAGTCCCTCGTGTAGGGGGAGTTTGCGGGGTTATTTCATGGTCTAGTTTTCCGGAGCCAGTTCTCATGGTGGCCAAACGATCCCTTCTAGACGTCCGACCAGGAGATCCTTTTTGTGACCTGACCATGATTAGTCTAATCCTTCTGTTTTTGTATTAATAGGATTAGACACTAACTCTTGATTGTATTTTAAGTACGTTGTACTAATATGTTTTCTTTTGCATAAGTAAAAATGATATATGTACTATTATAGTATCTTGTGAATCATAGATATGATATTATGATATGTACTGTTATAGTATCTTGTGAATCATAGATATGATATTGTGATAATTAAATGTATACTAAGTGGTTCAAAAAAAAAAAAGTTCACCAACCGTTTTCACCTTGTAGTAATGGCTAATGATAGAAATGGAATCGCTTCACGGTCAAAGATTTACCCAATGGAGCAAATTATGGAAACAAAGAAGCTACGCTTTTTTAAGTAGCCCTACAAACCAACATAAGTAACGAAATGCCTGAACGATGAGAAGAGCCAACTACAATAAAACAGTTCTAGGACTTGAAACCTACCATATTTACCAGCAGTACGAACCCACTGGTGGCAGAAGCTTGGGTTAGAGATATGGGAAAAAAAATTTGCGGGCTACCTTACACAGAAAGACAGAAGGTGACCTTCGCCATATTCACCTTCAAAGACGATGCACAACAATGGTGGCTTCTTATCTTGGAGAAAGAAGATATTGTGACTTGGGCAAGATTCTTGGAAGTATTCTATGACAAATACTTTTCAGATTCACTGCGGGAACAAAAGGCGGCAGAATTCATACATCTAAGGAAAGAAACCTTGACGGTGGCCAAATACGAGAGCAAGTTCACACAACTGGCTCGATTTGCGACATACGTCATCCCCACCGAAGCTCGAAAAGCCAGGAAATTCAAAGAAGGATTGGATGCTGAAATAAGGACAGATTGGAGGTTTTGAAATTACCAACCTATGCGGAGGTGATAGATCGAGCATACATTGTGGAAAAGGGGATTAAAGCCTTGCGTTCCAAGGAACCAAGCCAAATGAAGCGATTTTGGGAAAGAGATAACAGAAGACCTAGTGTCGTGCCTCCTAAAAAGGTAAATACGGGGCACAACCAGTTCAACCAGTTCAAGCAATCAAGGTCCTACGAATCCCAGATATGGCACCATTCCAACTTGCTCTACTTGTGGAAGGACTCATTAGGGACAATGCCGTCGAGATACGGAAGCATGCTTTAGATATGGCCAAGTTGGCCACATGCTGAGAGATTGTCCAAATCTTGCCAATCTTACAGTCGGCCCCTCTGAACCAGTCCGAAAACCCGCAGTACTTGGAGGAGTGAGGAAGGACCAAAAATGCCAAGGAAGAGCTTTTGTCCTGATGCCTAGAAACCCAAAAGTTACTGAGAATGTTGTGTCAGGTACACTTTCTGTTTGTGGTCACTTAGCTCATGTTTTATTTGACTCTGGTTAAACCCCTTCTTTTGTTACACCACACTTTGCCACCAAGTTGGCATCAACACCCGAACCCTTAGGATATATACTATCTGTGTCTTTTCCTTATGGTAACTCAGTCCTTAATGCTGATGTGTACAAATCTTGTACTGTATCCTTAAAAGGGGAAACCTTACGCGTAGACTTGATTCCCTTCTGCATTAGTACCTTTGATATGATCTTAGAAATGGATTGGTTAGCTGTCAACCATGCCTCTATTGATTGTGAAGCCAAAAAAGTCTTCCTCCGGTCACCAAACCAACTCGAGCTTATCTTTGATGGAATTGAGTCTCTCTCCTCCATGTGTTATAACCTTTATGACATCCCAACGACTTCTAAGAAAGGGTTGTTATAGTTGTATATGTTATGTGATCGACATCAACAAGAAGCCTCCATACTTGATGCAATTCTTGTAGTTTGACAATTTTGATGTATTTCAAGACCTACCTAGTACCTGGCTGACCGAGAAATAAAATTCACCATTGAAACCTAACCTGCACACAACCAATCTCAAAAGCCCTCATCGCATGTCCATGACAGAATTAAAAGAGCTGAAGACTCAATTCTAGGAACTATAGGACAAAGGTTTCATTCGACCAAGTATCTCACCGTGGGGAGCTCCAGTACTGTTCGAAAAGAAAAAGAATGGTACCATGAGATTGTGTATCGATTATCGGGAATTAGACAAGGTCACCATAAAAAATCGGTACCTCTCGCCACTTAATTGATGACTTGTTCGATCAACCGCAAGGCGCCAAGTATTCTCAAAATTTGACTTATGCTCGTTACCATTGAGAATGGCTATAAAACGAATGAATGTGATAAATGTATCTACTATAAATCTGAAGAAAATTCACATGTCATTATTAGCCTCTATGTGGATGATTTACTTATATTTGGCTCTAATTTGCATATCATCGTAGAAACTAAAAATATGCTTAGTAGCCATTTTGATATGAAAACTCTTGGTGAGGCCAATTATATTTTGGGAATGAAAATTACCAAAACTTGTGATGGTATATTTCTTGATCAGTTGCATTATGTTGAGAAAATTTTGAGAAAATATAATTTTTATAAGTGCAAGCATGTTTTTACTCCTTTCGATCCTCATGTATGTTTATTTCCTATTGAAAATGATGAGGATGTAATTAATCAAAAGGAATATGCTAGTATGATTGGTAGCTTGCGTTATGCGACTGATTGTACTAGACCTGACATTGCCTATGCAGTTCGAGTACTTAGTAGGTTTACTAGCAAGCCTGGCAGTGATCACTGGCTAGCCATTGAGCGGATTATGAAATATTTATCTGGTACCATAAAATATGGCTTATTTTATAATAAGTATCCTGCAGTACTTGAAGGTTACAATGATGCCGATTGGCATACCTTGTCAGGTGATTCATTATCAACCACTGGTTACTTATTTACATTGGGAGATAGTATTATAAGTTGGAAATCGAAAAAACAAACCATTATTGCTAATTCAACAATGAAGGCTGAGTTTATTGCTTTAGCTACAACTAGTGAAGAAGCAAATTGGTTGAGAGATTTGTTAAATGAAATCTCTTGTTGGGAAAAATCAATTCCACCTATTGATTCATTGTGATAGCACCGCAGCAATTGGTCGAGTAAATAACCGTTATTATAACGGTAAATCCAGGCTTATCAGAAGAAAACACAATATTGTGAGATCTTATATGAATAATGGCATCATAAATGTGGATTATATTAAATCTGGCGATAATCTTGTAGATCCATTAACTAAGGCCTTAGCAAGAGATAGAGTCTAGAATACATCAAGGGGGAGGGGGTTGAAGCCCATTGAATATAGCAAAAGCCAAAACAGAAAGCATCAAAAAGGTTGCCTTCAAAACTCGTTACGGGCACTACGGGTTTCTTGTCATGCCATTTGGCATCACCAATGCTCCAGCGGCCTTCACGGATCTCATGAATCGAGTATTCAAACCCTATCTTGACGAATTCGTCATTGTCTTCATTGATGACATTCTCATATACTCCAAATAGCCAGAAGATCATGAACACCACTTACGAAGAGTTCTACAAACACTATGTGATCACAAACTCTATGCCAAGTTGAAGAAATGCGAATTTTGGATCACTAGTGTACACTTTCTCAATCACGTCATCAACAAAGACGGTATCTCAATTAATCCCCAAAAGGTTGCAACAATTGTGGATTGGCCACGACCTACTAACGTGTCCGAGATTCAAAGCTCTTGGGTCTAGCTGGCTATTACCGGCACTTCATACAAGATTTCTCGAAGATAGATTCACCCTTGACCCAGCTAACTTAGAACCTTTTGAATGGACCAACAAACAGGAGCGTTGCTTCTAAGAATTAAAAAACAGACTCGTGACGGCTCCTATACTAGCACTCCCCGCGGAAGCAGAAGGGTTCGTAATTTATAGCGATGCCTCATACAATGGTTTGGGTTGTGCTTTTATGTAAAATGGGAAGGTCATTGCATATGCCTCACGTCAACTAAAAACCCACGAGAAGAACTACCCAACCCACGATCTAGAATTAGCCGCAGTAATCTTTGCCCTCAAAATCTGGCATCATTATCTCTATGGAGTAACCTGCGAAATTTACACGGATCACAAGAGTCTCAAATATCTGTTTACACAGAAGGAATTGAATATGAGGCAACGACGATGGCTAGAATTTATTGAAGGACTACGATATAGAGATCCATCACTATCTCTGCAAAACTAACATAGTAGCAGACGCATTGAGTCGAAAGATGACCAAAAGTTTGGCATGTACCCTCGTTCCCTGGAAGATCAATGGGTTGTTTGCCAACATAATTGTGGAACCCGAGCTAATTAAAGAAATTAGAGTCTGCCACTATGAAGATAAACTTTTGAAGAAAAAGTACGAAGAGCAAGGAGGCACGCCCCGATCTTGACTTCACAATAAGTAATGGGATGCTAAAATTTCATAATTGAATTTGCGTACTCGACCTTCCAGAACTCAAGAAAAAATATTTGTAGAAGCTCATAGCTCGAGGTTTGCGATCCACCTTGGCAACACGAAGATGTATCATGATATGAAGGAACGCTTCTGATGGACAGGAATGAAGAAAAACATAGCAAGCCACGACTCCAAATGCCTATATTGTCAACGGGTTAAAGCAGAACATCAGAGACCTGCAGGAATGTTGCAACCACTCTCCATTCCTGAATGGAAATGGGAGCACATTACTATGGACTTCGTGGTCGGGCTACCGTAATCAGTCTTAAAGAATGATGCAATATGGGTTATCGTAGATCGATTGACGAAGTTGGCGCATTTTCTACCAATCAGAATCATGTACTCTCTCTTTCTAAGTTCGCCACTCTATACATTAAGAAAATCATTCGTTTGCACAGCACCCCAGTTTTAATCGTATCTGATAAAGACCCCCGCTTCGTGTCTCACTTCTGGAACAAATTGCAAGAAACTTTGGGAACCACTCTAAAGTTTAGCACGGCTTATCTCCACAAACCGATGGGCAATCTGAAAGAACAATCTAGACCTTGGAAAATATGTTACGTATGTGTGCGCGCTAGACCTCACAGGTAATTGGGAAGATCACCTACCTTTGGTGGAGTTTGCCTATAATAATAGCTATCATGCAAGCATCGGTATGGCACCATACGACGCATTGTATGGAAAAAGATGTCGATCACCTCTGTGTTGGACGGAAGTCGGAGACAAGAAACTGCTAGGACCCGAAATTGTACAAATTACAAGTGACAAAATTCAACTCATCAAACAACTAATTTGCACTTCCTAGAGCCGCAAAAAAAGCCATACAGATACACAAAGACGAAACTTAGAATTTCAAATAGGCGATCATGTGTTTTCAAAGATCTCACTAACAAGAGGGGTTATCTTATTTGAAAAACGAGGAAAGTTAAACCCACATTACATCGGCCCATTCAAGATACTATAAATGATTGGTCCTATAGCATATCACCTTGCGCTTTTACCCGAACTATCCAATGTTCACAATGTCTTTCACGTTTCGATGCTTCGACGGTATCTTCGAGATCCAGAGCATATTGTTGATTATAAGAACCTCGACGTTCAAGAAGACCTCTCTTATGAAGAAACAACCTGTGCAGATTCTCAATCGTCGTGATCAGGTCCTTTGAAACAAAACTGTACCTCTTGTAAAAGTCTTATAGATAAATTATCGTGTCGAAGAAGCAATGTGGGAAACGGAGAGTCAAATACGGACCAAGTACCCACACCTCTTTGAAAACTCAAGTATGACAAGTTTGAGGACAAACTCCTATTTAAGAGGGAAGAAATGTGATACCCTAATAGTTTAATTAATAAAAATAAATAAATAAATAAATATATGATAAAATAAAATAAAATATTTCATTTTATAGTTACACGCATAAAAATGTAATCTAACTTAAAATTAGAGGCATTGTTGTTACCAAAATATAACAATGTGATTAATATATTGTTTGGGGCTAGATCAAAACAACTATGGAATTATTGAAATCTTGAGGTCAAAGTGAAATTAAGGAAAAGATGAATAACGGTGGCACTTTTAGCTTGGCACACCTGTGCACAATGGTGGCATCTCAAACTTAGGCCATTTAATACTAGCATGATGATTCACCTAGGTAAAAGGTGAATCACCTCCTTGGATCCAATTATAAAAAGGGCCGAGCAGTAACTTGAAGAAACAGACAAAAACAAATCAATAAGTTAGTAAGTCAGAGGAGTTGCTGAAATCCAAGAAAATAAGAAAAGAATAGTAGGGTCAATATTAAGGTGAGTTATATTATACCTTGAGTTACCATAATATGTTTTCTATATGTCTTGAGTCACCATAATATATTTTACGAATGTTTTGAGTTATCACAATTTATTTTATATAATTTATGTTTTATAGCTATATTAATGTTTCAATTATATGGATTATTTTCTAAACTTTATTTGCTTAAATGGAAACCTATGGATATATTTGTTTAAATTTTAGAAAATATTTGACAAAGATCTTGTTAGACTATCTGTATTTCTGATTGCACTCTTGTAATAAAATAAAATCCCAAATGATTATTTTTGTTTCTTTTTAATAAACTTTTGGTACCCATTTATTTTTTAATTTATTTATAAATTATCCATTTGTGCCACTAATATAGTAATTTTAGAATTATTTTATTTTCTTGTCTTGTTGCAACGCCAAACCTTTGGGTACTGGGTTGGGTCGTGACAAAGCCTCCGAATTTGGAGCGCCTTTCGTGCTTGTTCACGATCGGCCATTACAAAGAATATGAATTCGGAACGCCTTTCATGCTTGTTCACGACATATTATAATGCCTCCAATTCAGAGCGCCTTTCATGCTTGTTCACAATTGGCCATTACAAAGACTCAATTCGAGCGCTTTTCAGGCTTATTCACGACACATTACAAAGACTCAATTCGAGCGCTTCAGATTCGCACAATAGTTTAATAAAGCCTCCGAATTTGGAGCGCCTTTCGTGCTTGCTCGCGATTGACCATTACAAACGACCCCGAATTCTAAGGTTGATAATATTAACAATACGATAACAATTTTATTGGTCAAATAGATATTCATTTCAAACAAATAATATTGATTGTCAAACATAATATTTATTACAAACAAACGGCGATATTTCTTACAGTAGACTCACTGAACTATATTTTTACAAAATTCCTGATCAGGCCTTCTCCGGTTCGGCTGCCACTTCTTCGTCATCCATCTTTTTGGCATCATAGGCCTCGAACAGAACATTGTAGTCATCATACAGCAAAGACGCCGAGTTAATACCAGCGGCTTGAAGGGCCTTGATCCACCCGTGCCGGCCACTTCTCACATCGCAAACGCCGCCGCCAACTTCTTCCGGTCTTCAATGTCGATTTTTCGTCCATCAAAATCCTCCTCATAAGCCCTCGCTTCAATCACTTCTCGCAAACACACTTGCCATGTCGCAAGTGGCTATGGCATGATCTATCAGCGTTGATTCACTTTGTCGACCACACCGATTCATCACGCCACCGATCGTGGTCTCGACAAATTTCATTCTTCGCAGACTCACCTCACTTTCTTTTCTACGTGGCGCCCAAGTTCAATGCACCCATCTTTCTACTCGATTTCTCTTGCACAACTCAAGGCACATGCCCATTTCAGATGAGTCAGAAGTCCTCTCGATTGCCCTATGGACACCCTCTCTAAAGAGTTCATAATCACCTCTACCGACAAGGATTATTGACTTCATGTGGAAATATTTGCCGAGTAAACTCCATCGCCACATTCGAATCGCGTAATAGAGTCCGCTTTGGCCATAGGTTTGTTCCCAATAACGTGGCGCTTTACTCACCATTCCACATAGTAGTTCCGCCCACCGCACTCTTGTGCTCACTCTTTGTTGTGTCCTACTGGGAGATTTCTATTTCACCTTCTAGGGACCCATTGACGCTTGGGCGATCGATGTCTCTTCCCCTCAAAGCCACATTTACCTTTCACATAGGCTCGTTACTAGATCTACAATTCATTTCTATGTCCAGCTCTGATAAGCTCCTTATTTCTCTCTTATTGTTGAAAAATAACCTCCCAAACATTCAACCTTGCTCACCACGACGCAATACAACCACCGTCAACACTCTCTTCGCTGCTCACTCTTTGGTTTTCACATGCCTCCTTTCATTGTCTATATCTATTTAAAGACAACAAAGGCCCCATAAATACCTGGCTACCCTATTCATTAATTACGGATGCAACAATTCCGATACGTCCCAATAACAAATTGCCGCCAAGACTTATTCTAGATAAGCTGCTATGTCTACCTGTGGCAGATACCTAAATCTATTCAAATTTCTTGACCTCTTGATCGATTTAACTCGGCTTTTATTTTGGCCAAATTAATGTATGGCTTTGCGAATTGAACAGTATGTTTTAGTCGGCGCTAGCACAACGTGTTCAACTAGAGCAAGGGCAAATGTATGAATCTATTCGGCTTATAATGTTTTAGCCGAATTACTTTACCATGCCCCATTTGACCACTAACGTGAGTTGTTTGGTATGTTTTAGTCGGCACGAGCACGACTTGTTCAACTGGGGCAAGGGCATATATATGAATCTATTCGGCTTATAATGTTTTAGCCAAACTACTTCACAATGCCCCACCTGACCACTAACATGCGCTACTTATCAATTTCTGGCTTGTTTTATTTCTTGGATTCCTTATAACACATACAGAACTGAAACACAAAACAAGGCATTTTCATTAATAAAATGAGCGAGCAAATACAGATGCCACTTTATACATGAAAGCGGCCCCAAAACAACTTCTAAGCACTATGCCTAAACAAAACAGAAAATGTAAGAAATGCGAACATAAAACAAATAGAAATGTCATCTTTGTTTATAGCTCCACAAGATCGACTCAAAGCAATTTCACGCCCACCGCTTCATAAGGAATCGCTTGTTCAAGTGTCACATTGGGTACCGCCAAAGCCTTGACCCACCGTGCTTGAAGTCTCAATTTTCAAATTTTAAGGCCTCATCCAAGATATTTCTCGCTGGTCGCGTGCTCTCTAGCATCAAACCCCTTGGATGCCTCTGACTCAACCAGCTCCATTGCCTTCTTAGCCTCCTCCGCTCAAATTTAGTTTTCGATCGCCATTTGGCCAACTTCAACGCTACACACTCAGATTCCGCCTTTTCTTGGGGCTATCCGCAAATCCAAGATGCTTGTTTTTTCTATTTGGGCGCCGGCCTTCGCACGCTCCTCTTCCACCTTCTTGGCTTCGACCTTGGCTTTCATTGACGCCACCGCTAACTTGGCTAAAGCCTCTCTAGCCTTGCATTTTTCTATCTAGATTTTGGCTTTTAGTATGTCGATTTGCTCCATAGCATTATAATGATGATGACCGATTTTTGCAATTCTTCTCGCTGCCTGACAAACATGGAAAACAATGGTACGTTAGTCGGCTTGTAAAAAGAAAAATTAAGTTTTCCAAGTATTATGTACCAATATCGCTAACTGGGCAACAATGCAATTGAGACCACGTCCAGTTTTGCATGAAACACAGTCTTGTCCACTGGCAATGAAATCGCCGAGGCCACACTTAGGTACACAGCGGGGTCTTTGATGGCCGACGCATCGATGGAAATCGGCGCATTCTTCATCTTTGGTTGAATGATAAATGGCGCGACCAGGTCATGCGACGTCTCTTCCACCCTAGGTGACTCGACAATTATCTCAGCGGGACATTTCTCCCCCCCCCCCTTGGTTCACTGCCTAGAGCCTCTGCTTGTTGTTCAGAGACCGATTTGGCCACAACAACAATCTCTTGTTGTATTTCTTCAATGTAGTCAAGGAGTTCTTGATTCCCAAAGATTTTCAACCCTCTTTTGTTGCCATCTTTACAAGCTTCCGGCGAATAGCGCAAGTGATTCTCCAGTTATGTTCTCAAGATCGGCGTCAGGTAAATCTCCTAAATCGGTGAAGATATTGTCATCTAAGAAAGCTAAATTTATTCGGCTCGAAGTGGAAGGAGGATCAAGGCCGACTTATTCAAAGGCCAATCTGATTGCCCTATCAACCTCCTCTGGTCCGGCCAAGTTGGACCGGTTCGGCTACTCAACGACTTGGTCATCGACTTCACCACCTTGATCGCCCGAGTCTGAACCTTTAAAACCGATGTCCTTTAGGCTTTTGTAGCTTGGAAAAATAAGAGCTGTGAGATGCCGTTCACCTCTTGGAATTGGGATGTGATCAGCAGCCAAAAACGTAGAATATGTTGGGTCGTATCTCAATAGCACATGGACAGCGTGCCCATGTTTTTGAAGATTTGGGTGGTCGGACCAGATGATTTCGCTAAGACATAGCAGTGTCGAATAGCAGGGATCCCTAAGTTAAGCCTAAATCGATGGTTTAATTCTACTATGCCTATTATAATCCGATAAAAGTTCACGTCGGGTTGGGAGGGGATCAAACCCCAATAATGCAGAACGACCCTCAGAGAAAGATGAAGGGAAAAACAGACTCTACCCTCAACGATTGACAGAAGAGGAAAGATAATCATGCTCGTATCAGACCTCTCTATGTCAACCACACTGTATACGACAATGGACAAATGAACATCATCCGGGATTGAAAAATGACGATGGAAGGCAGTAAGGCGATTTTCAGAAAGGAGGGCTTTGAAATGTTTCACCATTTGAAACAGAATAGAAAATATACTAATAAAAAAACAAAAAAAGACACACGCAGCGGGAGTTGGAATGAAACAGCAGTATAAGAGAAAGAGTGACTTACAGGTCGGAGAGAGAGAAGAACAGTGAGAAGCAGGTTTGAAATCGCAGAAGTCTTAAAGAAGGAAGATTGACGCGAGGAATACTAAAGACGAGCCAAAAGCCTTTCAGTTCAAAAAAACTTGAATGGACAACGTATTTTCAAATCGCATTAAATGAGTGTCAAGTACGAAAAGGCGGGAAGTTATAATGATTTTAGATCATGTTCATTCTGACGATTCAGTACTAAAAGAAGAGCGTACGCCGTATTTCCGACTTCCAAGAATTTTTCCAGCTAAGAGCCAAATGAAATATTTTTTATGAACTAAACGCGCCGATTGTAAGGGACTGATTAGATGTTTAGAGGGCAATTGTAGGGCTTAATTTTGTGGGGAATCAATGTGATCAATAGAATAGAAGCCCCAAAAGTAGGCCCATCAGGGGGTAAGGCCGTATACAAATTGGCCATATCCAGAAGCCCACGAAATGGGGACGTAGCCGATAAAAGCAAAGCCGTATGTAAGTTGGCTATAAGCAAAAGATCAAGAGCCGATACAGAGGAACCAAACAAGCCAAAAGACCAAGCTGAAGAGCCGACTAGTCAAATATCCCACGGGTCATGTGGGGGCCCAACTATAGGGTCAGAAGAACAATATAAAAAGAGGGGTCTTGATCAAAGAAAGGTATGTGAAAAATAGTAGATAACTTGTAAGGAAAGTAAAAATTAAGCAAAAGACTGACTTACTCGTCGAAGTGCAAATTCCGGCACCCCCGATCGGAGCGTCTGTTCCTCTTTCAGGTACTATCTAAAGGATCAAGAAGGTCTGTCTAGATCAGAGAGTATTTCCAAATCCCTTTCACCACATATATATATATATACTATTTATCATTCAAGAAATATGAGAATATGTATATATATATATTATGTTATATATGTATTCTGTTATGTATATATATACTATTTACCATACAAAATTATATATGTATTTTTTTTTGTACTCTCAAATTGCTGGTTGCATTTTTCTTGTACCTTCACAAATTTCCTTCATCTCTTTGCATTTTGCATGTCGTGGCCCCTACTCAATCTATAAATCTTCTATCATGCACTTGCATAAATTCTGTACGAAATCAAGAATGTGGTGACAAAGCCACAACAACTATTGTGTTGGCTTTAATAATAGAATAGATATATGGGTTGATTGGTTTGTTTATCATATAAATATAGTGTGAAATAAAAAAAAAAATGATTGATGTTTTAATGTTTAGTATACTAATTTATTTTAATTAAAATTAAAAACAATACAATTATAAGTCACTAAGCACTTGATAAAATGGTTAATTGTTTATTTGTATTGATTAATGTTTAGATGTGTAGTATACTGATTTATTTTACTAAAAAAATATAGGACAAATGGATCAGCAAGACAAAGAGCTAAGAAAGGACTTGATTATGTGGGATAGAAGGCAAAAGCTAGCTATTGTTCAAGTTGTTTGCCATGTAGTATATTGGAATATGCAGAGAAAATATCACCTTAGGAAGTACATAGACCATCGTATTAATTACTTGAAGAGAGAAAAAGTGAGGATTGAACTAATGACACAACTTAAATGTATTAAGAATTGTCGTAATATCACCTCGTATGGGGCCGCAAGCATTTCAAGATTTGTGTCATATACTTGAAAGAGATGGTGGTCTAAAACCTACAAAATGTGCAACAGTTAAGGAACAAGTTGCAAAGTATCTTTACATTTTGTCACATAGCGTGACGAATAGAAATGTTTCATTTTTCTTTGGTCACTCCAATAAGACTGTAAGTTGGCATTTTCATAATTTTTTGGGAGCTCTTATATCATTGGAAGATTGATTTATTTTCCAACCTAATGGATCAAAAGTCCCTCCAGAAATATTCAATAATAATAGGTTCCATCCATATTTTAAGGTAAAAATTCCATATTACATTTCGCTTTAAATTTTTAGTTTTATTTCTATATAAAACTGCCACATGATACATTTATGTTAGGATTGTATTGGAGCACTTGATGGAACATATGTTCGTGTTAAAGTATCTAGCAAGGATGCGCCGAGAGGTAGAAAATGTTACCCTACACAAAATGTATTGGCTGCATGTTCATTTGACTTAAAATTCACTTATGTCTTACCTAGATGGGAGAGGATTGCATCTGACTCAAGGATCATAAAAAAATGCACTCACTAGAGAAGATAAACTGAAAATACCCAACGGTAATTCATGCTTAGATAATATGAAACTTTTGTTAAATTATATAGATTTAGGGTTTAATATAGTGATGTGTTTTGTTTTAAATAGGCAAATTTTATCTTGTTGATACGGGGTATATGTTAAGGAGTGCCCTTATCCCTCCTTACAGAGGTGTGCATTATCACTTGAAAGAGTATTCCAACCATCTATCGGAAAATGCTCGAGAGTTGTTTAACCACCAACTTGCTTCTTTACGCAATGCCATTGAGAGAGCTTTTGGTGTGCTAAAGAAATGATTTCCCATCATAGCAAACACAGCTGAGCCTACTTACTCGGTTAGCACACAATTAGATATCGTAATAGCATATTGCATCTTACATAACTTTTTAATGGGTGTGGATCCAGATGAAAAACTTATTTCTGAAGTAGACAAAGAGCTTGAAAATCAATGTCAAACTCAAGAAACGAATTGTGCACCAAGGGATACCGATGAGAATGCAAAACAATGGGAACTCATTAGAAATGTGATAGCAGCTACACTGTGGTCTGATTATGTTGCTAATCAAGAGTGATATTTTAGTTTTTACATGTTTGCTAGCCATCTTGATTTTATGTGATAAGTATTTGAACATCGAATTAGATGTATCCATAACTCTGCTATTGTGATGACATTATTGTGGTTTATGATGTTACTTTGAATTTATTTTGTTGTAGATTCGGAAGTGTGTGGGTCAATTTCCGACCACACTGCCAATCAAGCACTCAGCTGGAGAACACCGGCAGAATAAATTAAGCCCGAACAACCTGTCACAGAAAGATAAGAATCCCATGATGGTTCGTCCACCCGGGGGCACTTCGACGATCAAGTCAACAAAATATCTCTCAAAGATAACCAATAGTGCTTAACTCACTAGACATAGCATAAAAGACATACCTTAGACCCATGGGGGTGCCTCCCTCTTATAGCCAACACAATCTTAGTCCCAATAGAAGCCTAGCCCTAATGGACTTAGGATTACTGCTAATCTTGGACTCCTAGTAGGATTAGGATAAACTCTCTAAGAGTCTTATCTTTACCCAAACTGAAGTCTTCTCCCATTCTAGGACTCTTGTCCCTTATTCGCTTATCCCGAATTTCGGTATCTTCACAGATAACCTCGGCCTAGCCGAGATGATCTCGGCGTCATGACCAGGACACGTGGCACCTCGGTTGGCACTTCAGTGACACCTCAGCCACGTGTTGTCATTCAAAATTTATGTCTCCATAACTACCCCCTAGGTTCTATTACCTCGGCATCCTGAGGTGATGGAACCTATATCATTTCTTCCATTTAGCACGCCGCTAAGCTCGCTTCATCATTTATTACCGTCGAACTCGCGACTCAATATGACCGAGACCTATAGTCTGCTTTTATCAATGCCTTAGAACCAACGACCAAGTTCGTTCAAGTTTCTCAGCCAAAACCATCCTCCTAGCCGAGATATTTGCTTCATTGAATCAAGAACTCCAAGAGTTCTAGCATGCGTATAAGCTGGCATGCACAGTATTTCAACCGTTTTTACTACGCCTTTTCTCCATCGATCAGATTCGACACGCGCCATCAAGTCGCATCATTTTTGCGTGCGCCGTCTGACAAGCACGTCGTCCAAGGCACCATAATTTCCATTTTGCCGCCATCAACTCTCTCTCTCTCTTTTCACTTCTGCATCTTCCTTCTTGTTTCAAACTTTCTCTCTTAAATCCTCCATTGTCGCTTATAAACTTTCAAGAACCGCCACTCTCTCCTCCCATGAGGCTTTCATTGCACTTCTTTGCTTACTACCATCGTCTGACACCAACGAACTTCACACCGGCCATTTTGTAATCTAAACAATCACTCTTCAATGTTTAGGCCGAAGTGCCCTCTTTCCTTTTCTGAATGCGTTCTCTAATTTTTTCTTTTTATGTGGTTGTATGTGTCTTCTTTTTACTCTTGTATGATTCTATACTTCAAATAATTTGCATGTCTTCAAAATACACCTTAATCAGGCAATCTCCTGATGTAACACCCTGTTGTATCCACTAATCGGTTTATCTCAAATTTCGCTTAACACTTGAAAATATTTTTACAATATTTTCGCAAGTGTTATTTACAACTCGACATTTCACTCTTAGCAAGACTTCGCTTCAAATTTCTTCCAAGTCCGACAACATGGTAATCTCGCAAGTATGTAGATACTTCTTTCAACATAACCTTGGCTTAACTTGTAAATTTTTCTCAAAAATTTCAACAAGTGTTTAAACCAATCTTCCTTCAAGATGACCTCGCTTAACTTCAACTTGTAAGCTTAAATTTCAACAAGCTGCTAAACGTGACTCCTGCTTAACTTCAACTTGTAAATTTAAATTTCAACAAGCATTAAACATATCCTGCTTAACTTCAACTTGTAACTTTCAATTTCAACAAGTGTTACACACATCATCGCTTAACTTCAACTTGTAAATTTCAACAAGTGTTAAACATATCCTTGGTTTAACTTCAACTTGTAAATTTCAATTTCAACAAGTGTTAAACATATCATCAATTTAACTTCAACTTGTAAATTTCAATTTCAACAAGTGTTAAACACATCATCGGCTTAACTTCAACTTGTAAATTTCAATTTCAACAAGCTGCTAAACATATCCCTGCTTAACTTCAACTTGTAAATTTCAATTTCAACAAGTATTAAACACATCATCGCTTAACTTCAACTTGTAAATTTCAATTTCAACAAGTGTTAAACATATCCTCCGGTTTAACTTCAACTTGTAAATTTTAATTTCAACAAGTGTTAAACATATCATCTGCTTAACTTCAACTTGTAAATTTCAATTTCAACAAGTGTTAAATACATCATCGCTTTAACTTCAACTTGTAAATTTCAATTTCAACAAGTGTTAAACATATCCTCCGGTTTAACTTCAACTTGTAAATTTCAATTTCAACAAGTGTTAAACACATCATCAGTTTAACTTCAACTTGTAAATTTCAATTTCAACAAGTGTTAAACACATCATCGGTTTAACTTCAACTTGTAAATTTCAATTTCAACAAGTGATAAACACAACATCGGTTCAACTTTAACTTGTAAATTTCAATTTCAACAAGTGTTAAACACATCGCTTGCTCAACTTCAACTTGTAAATTTCAATTTCAACAAGTGTTAAACACATCATCGGTTTAACTTCAACTTGTAAATTTCAATTTCAACAAGTGTTAAACCAATCTTAACTTGTGAAATTCCAATTCCCAAGCATCATTCTTCAGCCCTTTGTCCCCTAATACGAACTTAAGTTCCACTTGGGTTCTCATTAGGCTCGTGGCTTTGACCTTATCGCCGATGTAAGATTCGAACAAAGACTGGCCAAGGTTATCAACCTTGGTCTCTTTACTAAGGCACTCAGCTCCAATCTGTGTCTGATTTTGCCGATACGACAAGTCCAGGTTAACCTAACTTAGTTTAACTTTATTATATGCAAGTAAAGTTCCTACTCTGCCATATAATAAGTCTAAGTTATTCGTCATGTTTCAATCAGAAACATCGTCATAAGACTGGTCGGTCCTATCGCACAGATTTCAAAAATCAAACTAGCACTTTATTATTGCTTCAGCCGTTATGCCCCATTGCCGGCAACCTTTCTCAGGCTGAGGTCCCTAACTTTGAACTCTCTTAGGCTGACCTTCTTGTTGTAAGCCCTAGCAAGTCGTTACTGGTATGCCCCCAGCCGAATTGCTGTTTTATCGCACGTTGCAGGTGGATTTCAAAGCATTTTTATGCTTTTTTACATAGGCTTCAGCTTCCTTTTGCATGTAAGGGCAAAAGAATCCCTACGATATTGCTCTATGGGCAAGGGATCTCCCCCCTGCATGGCTTCCACATACTCCTTTGTGGACCTTATATAAAAATTCTTTAACTTGGGCCAAGTTCTTCTCTTCTCGAACTTAATCATCTAGGCCGAGATCTTGTCTTCTGGGATCTGAGATGCGGGATCTGCTCACTTGGGCTAAGCTCTTGTCTTCTCGTATCCAGTGTTATCTCGGCTTCGCTCTTAACCATTTCTCTTCTTGTTTGGGCGCTTTGTCCCTGCGTGTCCTCCTCGGCCTAGCATACTTTTCTATTTTGGCCATCAGCTCCTCCATGCTTTTCGACAATGTCTTTGCTAGTGATTTTCGAAGCAGACAGTCATTCTTCAAGCTGTTTTAAACGACACGACCGCCACCTCTTGGTTGTATCCTGGTATTTGGTTGAATACCTCATAAGACCTTTTGGCATAGGCCCTAAGGCTTTCATCCTCGCCGATCTTCAAGGCCATTAGGGCGTCCACCCTTAATGGTTGTAGTTTGTTTGTCACGAACCTAGCCACAAACATCTCGCCAGTTTTCCTGTGTTTTCACAGCCTCACAAGAACTTGTGAAACCAGTCCGATGCAATTTCTCCGAATGATGAAGGGAACACCTTGCAGAGCAACGGCTTGTTCCCGGTGTACAACGCCATCGAGTTCAGGTATAAGCCGATGTGAAAGTTAGTCCGGCCATCGTCAGAGATCTAGAATCTTGGCATGCTAAATCTCTTCGGCTTCGAATTTGTCTAATTCTACTAAGAACGGCGTTTTCGCTTGACCGGAGGTTACCTCAAGATCTTGTTGCTTCCTCTCAGTAGGTGATCTCTCGATCCTCTTTGGTCCGGCCCAGAGCTCTGCTATCTCTTGACTTCAAATTTTTCTGCACTACTCCTAGTTTCATTATGGGTCTTTTGGACTTCTCTATTGGTCGCTGGCTGGCACAACTCCCGCCTTGAACATGCCGGTTTTGGGGTCTGGCTTCCTTGGTGCGATGCGCCCTCCTCAATTCTTCCCTTCTTGACTCTTCGCCGACCTCCCTTGAAGGTCGGTGATGTTTTTTTTGGTCCCGTGTGTCAGATCAGAGGACTGTCGCCTCTTCTCGCATCCTCCTTGTCACCGAATTGGCGTATCTTGTAGTGGGAACGGTGGCTGCATGACGTTATTCTGCATCATGAAATTGACCACTGTTTGTAGGTCCGCCAATTTGTTCACCATGGCATTTACCTCATCGTCCCTCCGTAGACATCTTTCTTTCTATACCTGGAGGTTGTGCTCGTTGTAATACCTGCTCCAAATTGCTTTTTGGTACGCCGCCTCTCCTGACCGACGTCCTTTCCTTCGTGATTCTTATCGTGAGTCTCTTTGTTGTAGTTGTCTTCTTCGACGTCATGGTCTACAGGTTTCCCACTCCCATTAGGAGTATCGTCCCCAACCTTCTCTTTCTGTCCATCGTTGGCCATCTATTCTTCTTTCTTTCCCACAGACGGCGCCAAATTATGTGGGTCAATTTCCGACCACACTGCCAATCAAGCACTCAGCTGGAGAACACTAACAGAATAGATTAAGCCCGAACAACCTGTCACAGAAAGAAAAGAATCCCGCGATGGTTCTTCCACCCGGGGGCACTCCGACGATCAAGTCAACAAAATATCTCTCAAAGATAACCAATAGTGCTTAACTCACTAGACATAGCATAAAAGACATACCTTAGACCCATGGGGGTGCCTCCCTTTTATAACCAATACAATCCTAGTCCCAATAGAAACCTAACCCTAATGGACTTAGAATTACTGCTAATCTTGGACTCCCAGTAGGATTAGGATAAACTCTCTAAGAGTCTTATCTTTACCCAAACTGAAGTCTTCTCCCATTCTAGGACTCTAATCCCTTATCCGCTTATCCCGAATTTCGGTATCTTCGCAGATAACCTCGGCCTAGCCGAGATGATCTCGGCGTCATGACCAGGACACATGGCACCTCGGCTGGCACTTCGGTGACACCTCAGCCACGTGTTGTCATTCAAAATTTATGTCCCCACAGGAAGTATTTATAACTTTGCTATTGTGATGACAATATTGTGGTTTATGGTGTTACTCTGAATTTATTTTGATGTAGATTTTATAAATGGGTAAAAAAACATAGAAGTCCGAAGATTCTAAGAGAGAAAAACTTTCATGGACAAATCAAATGGATGATGCATTGATTGATGCATTGTATCACTAACATATTGAACGAAATAGGGTCAATGGAACTTTCACTACTTCAGAATATGATAAAATAGTAAAGGAATTACGTAAGATATACAACTTGGACTTAGATAAGGCCAAAGTCAAGAATAGGCTGAAAACTATCAAAGAGCATTTTGCTGAGTGCTATGATTTATACAAACATACTAGTGGTTTTGCTTGGAGCCCAGTTACAAGGATATTCACTGCTGAACCTAATGTTTGGGAGGCATTGATTGAGGTACTTCAATTAATTTCAGTTTATGTTGATTTTTTTTAAAAAGAATAGAAAAACATAACTTATATTTAATTATAACTCTTTTTTTTTTTTTTTTGTTGGTAAAAGGTGAAATCACATGCTGAAAAATGAAAATGCACACCCATTGGCAACTATGAAAAGCTGGCTGAGATCTATGGAAATGATAGGGTAACTGGTGTAGGTGCTGAAACTGCTAAGAAAAAAGTACGACGATGGGCTAACTCATCAAATAATGATCATGTAGATAGAATTGAAGTCAGTGATGAACTAGTGCACCAAAATGAAGCAAACTTGGAAAGTTTTAATCTTGTGGATGAAGATGTTGTTGTATTGTCTCCTGAAAGTGGAACATCTTCGAAGGCAAAGAAAAGAAGGCTCTCAAATGATGGTGAGAGGGACGTTGACATACTGAAGACAACATTGCAGGATATCGCATCAGCTATAAGAGAGGGAAATGCTTCTATGGAGAAATCCCAAGGATGTTTTCCAAGAGGAAAGTAACATAAAGGATTAGAGGAAATTGGAATTGCACCACACTTATTTACTGAGGCATACTTTTTTCTTACCAAGAAATCTGATAGGATGATGCAATTCTTTGGTTGCCCAGTGGAGTATCGCAAGAAAACATTAGAAAGCGTGATATATGACCCTGAGAATCGTTAGTAACTCTTCTATAGATGGGATCATACTTTCTTTGAAGGGGACATTAGAGATGTCTATCGTATTTTGTACTTGACTCCGTTTAGGATGTGGTGTCTTTTGTGGATGATTTTGAACTTATTTTAGATCTTTTGTGGATGATTTTAACTCTTTTGGATCTTTTGTGGATAATTAATTTATTGCTTTAACACCCATTTTTCTTGACTTAATTTCGTGCTATTTGCTTGATTGGTCTCAAGATGTTGTGGACTTTTTATTCCCCCACAAATGGATTGAGTCACTTTGCATTAGAGGTCTTCACGAAGCCAACCTGTAATAACAAAAAATATTGGTCATGCATTTGTTGGATTTTTTTTGTCATAATATCAGAAGTTTTGAATCATTAGGGTCATGCACCTATGAAAAAATATTAGTCATGACAGGTGAACTTTGAAATTTTTGAAATATATTTGGTGAAAAATAAAGAGCAATGATTAGACTGTCTCATATTAGATTAAACTTTTAACTAAAATTTTTCTCAAAATTGAATGGAAAAAAAAGAAGAAGTGAGGATTAGAGATGCTCTTATATAGTGACAAAATATAAAAAAAGGTTATTTTGGTAATATAACATAAAACAATTTCTTTTCTTTTTTTTTCTCTTATGAAATCTAACTAAATAACAAGGAGAGAAATCACAATCATATCATTTCTTTTCTTTTCTCTTATAACTTAAGTAATCATTTCTTTTCTTTTTTTTCTCTCCTAGGTTCCCAAACATAAGCTATTGATAGAGTGGGAGCTCTTGTTTACATCATTATCAACTGTATTATTATTTTTTATTAGAATTATTCAATCTTTCTTCATTATTGCTTGCATCTTTATTTAGGTCTCATTTGGAAACAAAGTATTTTAATAATTTTTTGACTTTTACAAAAAGATGTGTATAAAAATAGAGAGAGTGATGTGATAATTTATAATGATTTTTTAACTTTGTTGCTACCAAGCTAGCATGATGCCAACCAAAGTCATGCTACATGACAGGCCATGTTGCACTGCCGGCCAAGGTTGTCGTGCCACCGCCACTACCGCGGGCCGCCACTCGACACATTTCATACTTGGCTATGGAATTTCAATGTCACAAGCCAAGCAATGGCATATGCCAAGTGCGCACCCTGGCATGGGCGTGGCCAGTGGCAAACCTTAATTTTTTTTTCCTACAAAATTTTGTATTATGGAAAATCAATATTTGATTTGAACAAAGTATTAAATAATGACAATGATAGAGAATAATGGAAAAGGAGAAAGAGAATTGGGGTAATTATGTCATTTTATGTTTATTCAAGTGTTTTATATATATATATATATATTTAAATGATATATGGTGGTTTGTGGTTTGTTTACTTTTTAATTTATTGATTTTTTATGAAAAGATATATAAAATAGTAAAAATGTGATATGACAGTTTGTAACAAATAAACAAATGACATCTCTATTTTTTTTTTACACATTTTTAAAAAAAAAAAAAACTCAAAAAATTAACTTTTAACCTATTTCTCCAAATATGCATATTTTAGTATAAAACCAGTTGTCCAGTATAGTTAACTAATGGTAAAGGGGTAAATGCAATAAAAAAATTAACAGTAGGGGAGTTGGTATAATAATATTAAGAGTTGGGTTTTTCTCCGGTTCATAATCAGATTGAAGAGGTGTTTTCCAGTCTAACGAGTTCATTTTTTAGTCTCGTTTCGATAATTCGAACAGTTTATATTTTAAGATTTGTCAAGTATATCAATTTTACAAAAAACAAGTGGATTGATAACAAGAACCACGTGTTCGGATCAGTTTAATATGAACCGTTTATTTTCTCACTATTTTATTTTATTTTTTATAGAAAATTGATCTGAAAACATTATTGCATTTATTCGATTAATTTAATTTTTTACAATGATAATATACTTAATAAATCTTAAAATATAAACCTATCAAATTATCAAATAGAATAAAAAATTGAGCCCACTAGACTAAACAATGCCTCTCCAGTCTCATTATGGACAGGAAAGAAGTTCATTAGGAATGGCAACGGGTCGGGGCGAGGCTGGGAACCACACTCCCCATCCTCGATCCCCGAAGGTTTCAAAATCCCCGTCCCCGTCCCCGATCCCCGGCAGGGGAACCCATCACTTCGCCACCGCCCCTAACAGGATCGGGTTTCATTTAATCTAACACAAAAGGAAGCCAATCTGTAGCAATCCAAATATAGCCGGCGGTCAACATCCGAAGCAACTTTGCTACAGAAAAAATTGTCAAGCCGGAATCTAGATTAACATGAACAACATAAACTCGAGATTCCATCAATAAAGTTTCTTTTTGCCGATAAAAAAAAAAAAACAAAGATTGGGTTTCCCCGACCCCGAAAAATCCCCGAGTTTTATTTTTATTTTTAATTTTGTTCAAGAACAACAAATCAATGTAACAGATTTGATCTGAGTACCAACGATCGTCATCGACAGATTTAAATTAAAAAAAAATAATCTCAAAAAAATATATATATACATATATATATATGTTTCCATCATCAACAACAGATTTAAATTTTTTAAAAAAATCTGAAAAAAATATATATATATATATGTTTTCATATCATTAACAGATTTAAATTAAAAAAAATAGATCACAGAGAGAGAGAGAGAGAGAGATATATATAACAGATCTGAGTACAGATCTAACAGATCTGATCGATGGTGGCTGTGGTGAGATCGACTTGCCAAGTAGAGATCAATGGTGTGCTGGTTGTGGTCAGTGGTCAGAAAGTGAGAGAGAGAGAGAGAGAGAGAGAGAGAGAGAGAGAAGAATGAGAGGCGACTGTGAGTGTGAGAGAGAGAGAGAGAGTTAAGAGTGAGAGTGAGATCGATGATCGCTGTGGCAAGATCAACGGTGGGCCACTGTGAGTCTGTGAGAGGGAGAGTGAGAGAGAAAGAAGAATGAGAAGAACGAGAGGCAACTGTGAGTTTGTGAAAGTGAGAGTGAGAGAGTTGAGAGAGAGAGAAGAACGAGAGTTGAGAGAAAGTAAGAGAGAAGAACGAGAGAGTGAGAGTGAGATTCAAAGTAATTTTCTGAAAGTGACCACGCACGGGTTGTTTGTATGGTAGGATTTGGTTTATTACATATATATATATATATAAGGGGTATAAAAGTAATTTTATGTCAGAGAAATTCGGATAGTACGATGAGCCTGCGCTTGCATTAACATCGATCACCGCCCCTACCAAACAGACGATTGATTTTCAAATACCGTATTCTCCCCGTCGGAGGTATTTTTCGAAGAAAAACCGCTTAAAACGGGGTCGGGGATCCCTGTCGAGCTGGTTTCAAATTGTCATCCCTAAAGTTCACCAATAATATTAAAACAATGTAAATTGATCACACCTGAAGGGTGTTTAGTGTAATTTACCATTTACCCTGTTTTTTTCAAAATACCACAATTGTTGTGGCCGCTTTCAGTTCGATGCCTGCCGGCCAACTTGCGGGAAGCAAAAAATGGCTGATTAGTTTTTGAATTTCGAGCGAATTTCGTTTCAAATTCTTCACATTTCTGAATCGAAACCCTAAATCAAACAATGGTGAAGGGACTCGTTGGGGGCCAAAACCTTCCTGCAGATGTGACTCAGCTGATCGATCAGTTGGAGCGCCATTGCTTGGCTCCAGATGGATCTCTCGTCTCAAAATCCACCTTCTACGATCTCCAACTCGTACTCTCTCTCTCTCTCACATTGATTTACATTGTATATGATCTGTTAAAGTTTGTGATTGATGGGCTGATTTGTGTTGCAGGCGAGAGATGAAATGTCGAGAGAGAGATTGCGGTACTTGGAAGCCATGGTAAAACACTGTTTTTTTTTGGGGGGGTACATTTTTGGGAATTGGTTTTGTCTAGGGTTTATATGTGACTGTGTGTTTTGCGGAATTAGAAGATTATATATGTGTATGTGTATGTGTATATTTTTTTAATTTTTACATCTAAACTTTTGGACTGTTGGATTAGAATGGAAGATAGTTGAATTTGAAAATCTTTTGGGAGTTATTTACTGAATGTGAAGTTCTTAATTTACGGAACCTGGAGTTTTAAATTAACGGAATTATAGACTAAAGTTCTGGAGAAAAAAAAAGGGGAAATTTCAAAAAAAAAAGGGAATTAGAAAAATAATATCAAACTCATGAAAGTACAGGTGATTTATGCAAATGAATATTGGACTTTCATGAGTTTGTAATTATTTTTTTCTACTTTTGACTTTTTTTAAATTTCCTAAAAAACAAAGTGTGAGCAATTAACATTGAAATTATAGAAAAATTCACACCAAATGGACTCTACAATTTATATAATTGTATATATATGTTAATTGATGATCAATGGGTTGATAGTGGGTGGTGTTTATTTAGGCAATTTATTCCGAGGCAACTGCGATGGTAGAAGAGTATCAGCAGGCTGTTGCAGTGGCTAACCTTGGAGGTATTCGTGATGTCCAGGGTCTATACCCACAACTTGGCCTGAAGAACTCGCCTCAGGTTTCAAATTTTCATTGTTTTGTAGTTAGTTTTTATTTTGGATTACAATGTATCTCAATTACAATGAAGTAGAATAAATCATCAAATACAACCCAAATCATAATTACATATAAACTTCCAAAGAGGGTGAAAGACCCCAAATAAAATAAGGGGAATAAACCCACAGGTAGGTGGGGAGACTCGAACTCTTTACCACCTAATCAAATGCAAGAGCTCTTGGCCAACCCCGTTGGTTGTTTTGAAGTTAGTCTTAACATAGATAATTTGTATGATTATTTTGAAATATTATTTTTATCCGTATAAATTGGGAGTCGGAAGTACATAAACAAACAGACAATCTAAGTTGCATTTGTTATCTCCAATATTGCCTAATTTAACAAGTGCATTGCGAATGCAAATTTGGCAAGTGTAAGACAAGTGTCATGTCAGAGATGTATACTATGCTGAAGGAGGAGCCTTGCTGAAGGAGGAGCCTAGTTAAACATATATAATTGTCAGAACACATTGCACAAAGCTAGTCTTTAAAAGGATTTTGAAAAGAACAATCACTCTGTGTAGTTTCAGTTTTCAGAATTCACTTTTCAGAAAATTCTATTTTTTCATGTTTCATATTTTTTTGTTTTCATTGAATTTTTTTTAATATTTTAAGTTTTTTTAATTTTAGACACACTTAAATACACTAAAAAGTATAATATTTGTGAAAAAAATCTTTAAAAAATTCACTAAATATCAAAAATACAAAAATTCAGTACATTTTTCGTATTTTTGTATATTTATTAATTTTTTAAAATATTTTTTCACAAATATTTTAGTATTTAGATACATCTAAGTAAAGTGCATATAAAAAAGTAAAAATTTGATAAAAATTTTAAAAATATTTACAAAAAACAGAAAACACGAAAAACGAAAAAAAACTCAATTTTTTGAATTGAATTTTCTAAAAATTGAGTTTTTTGTATTATTTTGTTTTTAGCTTAATATTTTTAAAATTTTAAGCTTTTTTTTTTTTTTAGATGCACTTTACTTAGATGCATCTAAATAGTAAAATATTTGTGAAAAATATTTTTAAAAATCAATAAATATACAAAAATACAAAAAATGTATTGAATTTTCGTTTTTATTTTTATTTTTAATAGTTAGTGAATTTTTTAAAGATTTTTTTTTTCACAAATATTATATTTTTTAAGTGTATTTATGTTAAGTGTGTCTAAAAATTAAAAAAATTGCTTAAAATTTTAGTGAAAACAAAAAAATACGGAAAACGAAGAAGTAGAATTTTCTGAAAAGTGAATTCTGAAAACTAAAACCAAACAAAGTGATTTTTCTTTCATCTCATGTTTGACAGTGTAGATTTTATCTTTTAGCAGTGTAGTAGTCTTGAAATGTGAAGAACTATGATAAGAAATCCATTATATTTCAGGTTTACGAGGCACTTGAGCACCGGTTTGTCGTTGCAGAAGCAGCTCAAAAATTGAGGCTTCCTCTGATTTCCAAGGATGGTGAGATTCATGAGGAAGAAATTGAAAAATGGAGTACACTGTCCAGAAGCTCCCTCGATAGCACGAGTACTAACTTCACAATTAACTCAAGCTCAAATTCTACAAATTACATGAACATTTCTTCAACTAGCGCTGGTGGTGGTGCAAATAATGTATTTTCTAGTAGTTCTACTGATGCAGCTGAACCTGGAGTTGGTGGTGTTCCTAATAAATTCCTTGGAATAACGCCTGCTTATTTATGGCAAACTCAGCTCCAACAAGCAGCATTATCCACGGTTAGATACTTTATATGGTGATAGGATACTCCATCTTTTAGATAAATTATTTTGTGCCTTTTGTAAAGAGATTTATCTCAATCCATGTGCACATGTATATATTGCGTTTTTAGATTGTTGTCAATATTTATGATCCATAGTTATGTCAATTTTTATTTTTTCCTTTTTGTTCTGAATAAACTCTATAATAATGTTAATGGTGAGGTAAATTATCTTCTATTTCCCTTCTATTGTAGGACATGGCCGAGTACCAGATATCACTATTCCGTGAAATTGAGGGTCGTTTGAAAGCTAAATGTGATAAGTTAGCCAATGCCTTTGTCATAGACGACATTGGTTAGTATCAAACTTCTCTTTCTCTCTCGTACGCGCGCGTGTGCATACACAAGTGCTCATGTTTTATTATCTCTCATGGACTACTTCTCATTGTCTCATGGTGTATATTTGTGTCCCATGTTTTTTGGCCGGGCAAGTTTGGCAACAACATAAAATAGTCAAAAAGCCAAAAGCCACTACCAAAAGTCAACTTTTCTTTATACTTTTTGCACGCCTTTTTCATAGAAGGCCAAAAGCTAACTAAAATAGCTAGTTTCCAAAACAACCTTAAGTAGCCAAACTTTTATTATGCCCAGTTCAATATCAGCTTAATTGTGCATTATGACTGATGATTTGGATACAGTGCCTAGATCTATAGCCACGAAACATGAATTGCACTAATGTTTTGTTCAAGGAATGTTTCAAGCATAGGGCTGCTCGCGTTTGGTAGATTGGTCAAAATTAGGCTTGGTTTGGCTTATCCTAAATAAGCCAAAAAGTCAAAAAGTCACTATCTTATTTAAGTCACATCATCTTATTTAAATCACATCACCTCTCTAACACATCACATCAAACCCAACCCAAACCCACCAATAAGTCAAAAAGTGCACTTTTTTAGGACATCCCAAACCAACCCTAAGAAATATTGCATCACTTTATGATGAAAAATGTATAAGCTGCACCAACATAAAGAGAGATTATGTGGATAATATTACCCCTTCTTTGGTGTTTCAGACACTTCAACTGGACATCAAAATTCAAGTGCTCGGCTTCCGGAAAGGTTTGTGTTATTTTTTCATGTTGTCGTTATTTATCAAGTAATATCTCTCCAAAATGTCGAGTCCACAATGATATACTAATTTTTAATTTTGGTAGTTTCAAATAATTCCGTATATATACAAAATATATACTACCATATACATAAATCCCGAATATTCCAACAGTAATATGATCACACATACAAGCTGTGGCACCATGTTTTATATTCTTGTTGTTGCCATTTAAATGAATAAGATTTGAAGCTCTGCCAGATCAAATTGATCAAAGAAACACTTCAGAAAAAGATGAACATTTGAAAATTTTCTTTTGATAACTAGATGATTATTCATTTGAATTCATCTCATACTTTGCTTTACTTCAATAGCAATGACATCAGAATCTGTCATTCTTGGATTTTTATCAAAACTGCTTATTCCTAATTTGCCAAAGAATCCAGAACTACCTAACGGGCATGTATCAATTTTCTTTAATATGTACTTCAATTGTCAGAAACAACTTTCTCAAAAGTTCATTTGCCTTTAACTTCTGTTCCTTTATTTACCTATCATTTATACAGGGTAAAGTTAATTATTGAGGAGATCGAGAGGGAAGAGGCAGCTCTGAGGGAGGATCTATATTCGGCAGACAGAAAATTTGCAGAATATTACAATGTATATGAATGAGTTTTGTATTATCCATATCTTGTTTTTTTATTCCCTGTTATTATTTTAATCAGAATTTCACTTTGTAGTACAAGTTTATTGTGATATCATATGTAGGAAGCATATGCTATATATCAGATGATGTGTGACTTGTAAATCACTTTGTCCCTACAAGGTCTTGGAGCAGATATCAAGGCGTTTATCAAGCTTGTTAAAGATTTGAAGTTGCAACATCAACATAATTATGTAAGCTTGCTACTACTTGTTATCTTTAACACTAACGCAGTATAATACACATGTAACAGTATTAGGTAAATTCCCTTTCCATAAAATATGTTCTTTTCTTCCTTGGACGGACATTTGAACTAATTTATTTTAATATTTAATAGGATGAACTTCAAAAAACTTGGCTGTGCAAAAGATGTGAGACCATGAATGCAAAATTGAGGTTTGTATCACCTACTATTGTTTTCTGCTTCTTTCTTTCAACAATTCGTTTTGATTAGCCTTAAACTTATTCATAATGAATTTAAAGAATGTCAAGAGTATCTTCAGATTCTTCCAAGTGGTTAAGTGTGACAGCAAGGCTGATGCAATGAAAACACTGAGACATGCTTAAGTTTGGACAACGCTTTCTTCTTTTTAAAATAACAATGAATTTGGAAATTGTTATCTTCAAACTCCAACCAATGACTTCAAATTGTCTGCTATTGCAGACTGCCCTTTGTAAAATTTCAGTATCCATTTGGCATAAAATTGTGAATTAATACACCAACACTCTTTATCAGTTTGCAATTACACAATTTATAGTCAATATGGTGGCCTGGTAACTCCTTTTACATGAGAAAGATCACATGCTATTTTCTCACTGTATTGTGTTTTCCTTGTTGTGTTACCGATCAATTGACCAAATGTTAGTGATTATCAGTTACCTCGTATTTCCAAACCAAGTTGTTTAGAGTGTGCTAAAATTGTGAGATGGTGGAGTTCAATTTGTTTAAGTTTTGAATCTTGGTCATAATTCCTACATGAAGAAGTCAATTGTCATTTTGCGAGAGTCGCACCTGATGAACCTTGGTATGTATTAGTATATTTTTTTTTTATAAATTTTTTATAGAACACAAGTCCATCGATTGTTCTTATGGTTATCTTTCCTACTAGTTTTATATCGTCTCTTGTCCCCCAAAACTTATACAAGCATTTTGCCACTTATGCCTCTTGAATCCCGATTGATTTTTATTTGATGAAAAATGATGCTTCCTATTTTTTATAGGCACTGATACACTGCATTGTTGACTTAGGGTTCTAGAACATATTCTTCTGCTTGAGACTTACACTCAGGAATCAATTCCCGCTCTCCATAAAATAAGGTGATGAATGATGACACTGGTTCAAATTCGTATCGAGCTAATTGTTCAAAGAGGGATTTTGATTGGTTTATCTTTTGCTCCAGGAATTATCTGGTTGAGGCTACAGAAGAAGCTTCGCTTGCATACAATAAAGCGGTAAGTTTTTTCTTAAATATCATACCGTTCTAGCATATTGCTATATGTTCTGTTTCTTTTCCTTTTTCTTTTCGCTTACGCCTTTGTGTGGTTTTTAATTCCAGAATTGATAAGCACTCTTTAATTGTAGATGGAACATTTGAATGGTAGTTTAAATGGAACTGTTAAGGTTTTTTCAACCATAATTAATCGTGACTACTAGCTTTGTCTTGAAACAAGGTCTATAATTTGCCAAATGGTCAACTCACTTGTTCATCATTTTTAGATGTCGAGCCATATTAAACTTCATTTGTTTGGAGTTTTTATTGTTTTGGCTTTTAGCAAATGAGAATATCCATACCCGTTTTCAAATTTTAGAGTTCCTTTGAGTTGATTTTCCAACAATATTTATGTGGTGAACCCGAGGTGTTTGTAATTGTAAAATGTGCACTTCATATAATCTTTCATTTTTTTATTCAAACTTCTAGTGTGGCAATTAATCTTTCATTTTTTTTATTTATTATTTCGATGGATGTTTATAACGTTATCCACCAATATGTTGGTACCACAGACCCTCTCATACTGATACTATGGTCTTTTTACACTTCTGTGATAGAAAATGTGTGGTAACAACATTTTGGTATGTGAAATTGTCATTTCCCTATTTCGAATAAGATACTGTGCGAGTGTGTGTGTTTTTCGATATGAACAGTTGTAATACTGAAGTTTTTACCAGGTTACACGGCTACGGGAATACCAAGGTGTTGATCCTCACTTTGATACAATTGCAAGGCAATACCATGATATAGTAAAGGTAGTAATATTAATTTTGCATGTAGAAAGATGATTCTTATTCAGATGGTTCACTTCTGATTTCAAATTGTCTTTTAACAGAAATTGGAAAATATGCAATGGACAATTCGCCAAGTTGAAATGGACCTGAATCGTTTACCAGACCACCCTAGCACCTAAGTTACATTATTGTATTTGTTTTTTATTCTGAGATTGTGTTTTGTTGTATTGTGTGTGTGTGTGTTGTGTTTTAGCATCATAGCATATGATATTCTGGTAAGAGATGGTGTATTACTTGCCTTGAAATGGTGGTTTTTTTTATATTACATATATATATATATATATATATAGATTGAAATTAAAAACGATATCATCTCTGAATAACATCATTGGAGATTTAACAGTGATCTTTATATATCTTTTTTAAAACATCGTCGGTGTAAAGCTGTTTTTCACTGCTTATTTGGCATTGCTGCAAACGCATCACAACTTTTTTTGTGATGCGTTTGTTATAATGTCATTAATTTTTTTTTAGTATAGAGCGATACACTAGGGTAGGCCTGGGCTCTAAATTATAAGGTTCGATGTGTATAGGTTATAGATTTCTCTTAGTTTGTCTAGGCTCGATAAATATTCGGATTATTGACTTTTGTTGATGGAGTGCAAATGTAAGAAATGACGTAATAAGACAGAACATAAAAATGAAAATTACCAATTGAGGCTTGAGCTGATAACCCTACATCCATTTCTTGATTCTTCTTAAATCTAAAGCTGTAGTGTTATTCGTACAAAAATAAACATAGAATAAAAGGAGAAATGTGGGCTTCACAAATAAATCACTCTATTCTGTTTTTAATTTACAAATAAGCATAGATATAAATAATAGAATTTAGGTAAACTACTAATAGGTTTTACTTTTGAGACTTATTACCCATTAAGTCCTATTGATAAATTTATTAAGTAATAAAGATAAATTTATCAGTCTTTTATTTTTATGAATAAATTTATAGTGATAAATTTATCAGTCTCTTTGTTTTTATGAATAAATTTATAGTGATAAATTTATCAATCTTTTATTTTTATAGTGTTAAATTTATTAGTTAGAACTCAGAGTAAATAAGTCGTATAATGCGACTAATTGAGACGCATTCTAGAATTTATCTATATATATGTCACCAATCTGTACAATTATATGTTCAAATGTCTAACTATTTGTTCAACTATTTCACTATCGGTACACATGTTACCTTGATTCACTTATTTGTCCATTTCACTGTCGATGACTTACTTTTTGAACAATTTTTCAATAAATTTTTCAACGTGACATTTTTTCAAATCGTGTTCTTATCATAAAAAAATTAACTTTAAATAAATCACATAATGCTCCATTTGTTTGAACGGAAAATATGTTTTGAAAATATTTTTTCTATTTTTAGTATTTGGTATAATGAAAAACGAAAGTTAATAAAAAAATATTTTTCATGATCAATAGAAAATAAATCTATTCAGACAAAAAATAATTTATTTACTTTTAAAGGGTGAAAAATATTTTCTAAACTAAAATTTATTAATATTATCACACCACCATCACCATGGCCACCGCCATCACAACTCTCATCGCTCCACCACTATACCACCATCACTACTAAACATAGAAAAATATTTTATTCAGAAATCATTTTAAAAAAAATTCGTATAAAATATTTTCTATTAAAAAATATTTTTCGTTTATAATCTCGTAAAAATGATTTTTTGATCAATTAATCCAAAATTATTTGATAGTGTTGGAACAACATTAATGGTGTGAAAAGCAGTGAATAATTTCCCCCGCAGCGGCGGTGGCGTGGGACACACAGAGAGGGAAGTTGCCTTTTGGCTCACGTGATTGGGATTGGGGAGGCCATTCAGCCCACCCAAAGGTGCGTTGAATTTACGAGTGACAACCATATCAGAATATCCTGATTTACTTACATGTCATCGCTGATCATGACCGTCCGTTCATTGATGCTCAATCCCTCCCATCCATTCCCCATCCAAACCGACTCAATATTATTACGCGTGACTTTATATATATATATATATATATCTCCGAATTACGCATGACTTTAAGACCACACGATAGGACCCACCCACTACCATTTATTTTATTTTATTTTTTTTGGGTAATAATCGCAGTCAATTCATGGACACTTTGATAAATTTCACGATTTATGTAAATTCTTCTTTCACGTGAATTGAGTAAATTTTGAGACGGAACCCATCGATATGAGTCCAAATAATTAAGAGTTATGTTAAAAATTTTAAATAAATTAATAAATAAATTAAACCTTTCACACGCAGTGTAACTTACACAAATTACATGTATATGTCTTACACCGAGATTTGATAATTTATCGAGTTTAGCAAGAACCCACAAAAGGTGTAAGTGGCCAGACACTACGCGCCACTCACACAAAAAGCGTAAGATATGTAAGAAGATGTAAGTGTAAGTGGAATGATAAACGAATGATAAACAGACATTACGTGCCACTTACACAAAAAGGTGTAAGTGCAAGGTAAAATAGCAGAAGTGTAGGTGTAAGTGAACACAAAAAGGTGTAAGGTGTAAGTTGCACACTATAGCATTACCCTAATTTATTTGATAATTTACTAAGAATCCATAGTATTTTCCAATAATTAAAGATTTTATTAACAAGTGTCATGCACTTGTTAAGAATGCATTAATTCATCTTAATCAACTTTACTATTATAGAAAATTAAATAATTTATAAATATTATATTAATAGAGACTAAATTACTCTTTTCTTTAATTACTTATATATTTATATACTTTTCATTATAGATTTTTTTAATTATAAAATTGAATTTTATTTTTTAAACATTTTTGTAAATTTAAAAATAAAATTCCTTCATTGATTAATATATATTTTTATATTTTTTAAAATTTTAAAATTTATTTTTCTTACACTATATAATTTAAATATGATTGAAATTTTTTTTAAAAAAATACGAAATGTTATTTACAAAAATAAAATAAAATTTTATAATTAAAAAATGTTTAAAAATTTCATTATAAAACGTATATAAAAATAGAGATAATTAAAGAAAAAGGTAATTTAATTTTTAACAATATAACATTTATAACTACTCAAATTTTTTTTTATAATAATAGAGTTGGTTGAGAGAAGTTAATGCATTGAATAGAGTGTTCTTACTAACAAAATTCAATCTATCTATATATTTATATATTATATAAGGAAAGGGAAGTTTTTAATCTACAAGTTTTGGGTTATTTTAGAAAGATGATTATAATTACTTTTTTGGTGAAAAATAGTTTATAAATAGTTTTTTTGTGAGAGAAGAAGTGGGTTATAATCTGAGAAGTGGATTATAACCTAATTTCCAAAATAAGCCTTTGTGGGAGCTCTACTATCCTAATCCTATTTTTTTAATTTTTTGATTTAAAAAAAAAAAAACTCAACATTTATTGACTTCTCTCAACCCATAAACCCTTTTGACTTCTCTCGTAATTACTGCAACATCCTTTTCAATTTCTCTCATACACTATGATTACATACAAAAAAATAAAGAAGATAAAAATTTAGCTATAGATCTCAAAAAGGTACAACAACATTTAAATTTAAATTATGATTTAGTAATATAATTATCTCTTTTTTTATGTATATCTATCAAAATTTTAAATTACTTAATGGAACAAATTAATCAATTTTCTAAAATTATTGATTTTTTAATTTACAAAATAGATTAAAAAAACTATTGACTGATTTATTTATTTAATAACAAAAATATTTTATAATCTCTTCATCCTAATCTCTCTCACTGATTTCTAAAAACAAATATTAAAACTTATATTCATTCTCTCTTCCCAAAAAAATCAAATAATATTTTTTTATTAAAGTTATAGATATCTATCTATATCTTATATATTATATTATAACATAACAAAAAAAAAAAAAAAAATTATCTAAACAAATCTAATTTGAAAATATTTCCTACCATTATACTTTAATAAAAACTCATATGTCTATCACATATCTAACTCACATCATAACTTACCTAAATAATAATAATTAAAAACAAATAGAAATCACAAAAAAATTAAATTATAAAAAATAGATACCTACAACTCAATCTTAAAAAAATTGAAGAAAAAAAAACCATAAATAAAAAACTACACAAAAATAAAAAGATAAGAATTTAGATATGGATCTAAAAAAAATATTATAACTTGCATTCCTTCTTTCTTTCCCAAAAAATCAGATAATCTTTTTTATAAAAATTGTAGATATCTATCTATCAATATATTATATATTATATTATATAAGATATAAAAAAGATCAGAAAATCAGATATAGAAACAGATAAAATTAATAAATTTGATTTTTATTTATTCAGTTAAAATCTTTCTTTTGTATATCAATATCCAATTTTAAATGTTAAAAATCTTTAAAGTTTATCTAAACAAATCTAATTTGAAAATATCTCCTACCTATACTTTAAATCAATAAAACTCATATGTCTATCACATAACTAACTCACCTCATAACTTACCAAAATAATAATGATTCAAAACAACTAAAACCGACATATAATTAAAATTTAATAAAACAGATACTCAGAACTCCACCTTAACTAAATTGAAAAATCAAACCCGAATAGAAAACACACAAAAATAAAAAGATAAGAATTTAGATATGGATCTAAAAAAATGACAATATCTACATTTGAATTATGATTTAGTAATATAATTATCAATTTTTCTGATGTATATATATCAAAATTTTAAATTACTTAATGAGACAAATTAGTCAATTTTTAAGTCTTATTTAAAGAATAATCTGATTAGTTATCATCCCAACTCCTAAACTTCGTGGTCACTAACAGAGGAACTAATGGATTGGGTTAAGTGAAGTTTAAGTTGTTGGAGGTAACATTCTCAAACTCTATAAATTTATTTATTTTTTAATTTTATTTTTTCCATGTATGATTCTCTTTTGTTTGGTTTTCGTTTTGGTTTTGGTTTTAGGTTTATGTGTTTGTTTACAGGTTTGCATTGTAGAGAATAATTATTAGTGATTATGGTTGCAATCGAATTATCTATATCCATTCCATGCTAAGAATTCTGATCGGATTTTGTTTCCTTTAGTAAATACCATAAAATTGAAGTTAAAAATTTGGGTATCAAAATTTTTATGTTTTTTGTCATTTTATTTTATAAAAAATGTGAAAATTTATTGAGAATTCAAGATTTTACTATAATATTAGATTTTTGTATAACTAAATAAATTTAAATTTTTAAATATTATTATGCTTCTTTATTTTTATTCTCTTTCTTTCCCATTAGACCATTACTGCTATTTGTTAGTTTGTTAATTATAATTCAATTAATTAAAAATGAAAGCTTAATATAACTTTTTATATATATTATAGTTAATCTGTTACAACTATAGTTGTATATAATAACATAATATATGGGGATAATATATAAATATAATTTCTATTTTTTTATGTGATTAAAATAGTCCATCTTAATAGTATATAGAAGAGTTAGATGACTTCTTTTATCTCTAAAAACTCAATCTATTTTTTTTTTACTTTTTAATTTTTTAAATTGAAATAGTCCATCTTAATAGTATATAGAAGAGTTAGATGGTTTCCTTTATCTCTAAAAAACCCAATCTATTTTTTTTTTACTTTTTAATTTTTTAAATTGAAATATCAATTGTTTATATCCATCAAACAAAATTGATAAACACATATCAAAAAGCTACACATTTTTTTTTTTCTTTTTTTCGTTTTTTAATGTGTAGGATATTTACAAATGGAAAATGTTTGACATCCCAAATTTTTTTCCATAATCTAACTTATAATGATGTAGTCATAAGTATCAATTTTTATACAAATATGAGAAGAGAATTAATTAAATTATACATTTCAACCAACCACATAATCAAACTTTAACTATTTCAAGATGTTATTTTACTATAATTCTAATTTAGAGAATCTTCAACCCTTAATAATTTTTTTTATCAAATTATAATTTGATAAAAATTTAAAAAAAAATGAAACGTTGAAAATTATTTTTTTTTTCATCAAAATTGGTGAAAAGGAAAAAAATTGAGATAAGAATGAAAGTTATTCTAAAAATTGATAAAAATTTAATGAAAAAGTTAAACTAATTCATATCAAATCAAAATTTTTATTCAAATTTAAAATCAAATTAGATAAAAAAATTAAAAGAAAATGATGAAAGTTTGAAAATATTTTGAAACCTTCTTAATCATAAAGACTAAAAATCCGTGTATGTGTTATGTTCAGATATATTTTTAGTTATGAAATTGAAATCAAAAGAAATATAACTTAAATTATTGTATTAATAATAGAAACATTATATTAATTATTGTTAAATATCACTTCACTTCATATTTAATAATAAAATTATATATTTATTTTAATTATAATTTTTAAATTTATATATTTTCATAACAAGAAGAGGTATGCCATAATTCAGTTAATCTCATTTAATCAAGTTTTTTTTTTTAATACAAATTATCAAAATTACACTAAATACACTTATATATAGATATATACATTTTAATTTTTTAAATTAATAATTTAAAAGTTATAAATATAAAAGTTAATTTATAAATTTTTATATATCACAAAATAAAATATTAATTATTTTAAAATAATTATAATAATTTTTCTTTTAAATTTATAAGGTCTCGATAGACTAAGTAATTAATAACACCTAAGTAAAAATTAAACTTGAAAACTGAAGCCGACACGCTTCACCCGACACGCTTCACCCAACACGCTTCACCCAACCCTTGGGTTCTATAAATACCTCTCTTACAGCACCTCGCTCTCGTCCCATCTCATATTTGGTGTTTTGTTTCCAGGGCTTTCTTCCAAGAACAAGCAGGGTCTCTCTCTCTCTACTTTCAAAGGTAAGAACATGATCAATGGCCTTTGTTTGGGTTTTATTATTATTATTATTATTACTATTATTATTATTGGTTTATTATTCCCATCAGTAGGTTTGATATATCTTGATTATTGATTAATGATGAAAATTGATCTTACTAAGTATTTATCAAAAAATAAAAAAATAAATAAATGATCTTACTAAATGAATTGGGCTATTTTGATGTATTGGGTTTGATCCATTTTGGGTGTTTCTTTGATGATCTTGTGTTATTTTGAAGTATGCTATATGTTTGTAGATGTTTTGTTCTTGGTTATCGATAAAATTTGGTTCTGAATTCTCCAATTGTTTTTAAAGAAACAACTGCGTAAGCTTGAGGCAAATTTAGGAGCCATAAAATAAATTGATCCAATAATCTTAAAACTCCTGATTTATCAGAAAAAAAAAATACCGGTTTGTTTATGAAATTATTTTCATAAATCTAATTTTTTCAAAAATGATATACACGTCATTTAAATTATCTTAATGGGATCTGTGGTGGGCTATCTCTTGTCTCCCTTTTTCTGCATACTAGATGTAGAAGTAGCGTTCATATGAACATTTTCCTTGAGAGAAACAAGATTGTGAAGTGTATAATTGAATTCAAATTATGAAAATTAAAACTTTTATGATTCTGAAAAGACTAACAATCGAGAAATTTGAAAAAGAAAAAACAAATCCTGAATTTAGGCATAACCATAAGGGTATTTTGGGAAAACTAAAAATTGAGTCATTAACACCAACTCTTGCCTTTACATCATATATAGTATAGATTTTGACAGCTTTTGATGGTGAATACTTACTTAGCTTTGTGGAGAAAGAAAATTTTAGACTCTGCTTAAGGTTGTGTAAAATATTGTCAAATCCACTAAAATTGTATCGATTTATTTCAATCAGACGTCTATACGCTAACCTCGGATTAAACTTTAAAATTTATAATCCGTCATCGAAACCGCTTCGCTCTGTTAGAGTTAATACATATACATATTTTTTAACTTCTAATGAAATATCATGAGTGTAAGAGAGATTTAAAATGTAAAATTTGTTACAAATTAATAGTTATATATATGAAATATATTACGTAAAATTAATTTGTGTTATATGTATGAGCAATATTATGCAAATTAGTTTTATATATTATGTAAATGTTTGATAATTGGTTAGAATATTTTTAATCCGCCAATCCGTCTTAAACTACCCAAATCGCGATTTGTCAATCTGTCATTCGGCTTGTAATTTTACTCTCAAATCGTCCGAACTACACCGCGCATTCCCCTAACTGTGCTTGTATTTGGTTCTTGAATTTGTGATGGGAAAGGGAAAGGGCGGATTTGTGAATGGAATATAAATTTTTTTCACTAATCACTAATTTTTCTTTTTTCTTCCACCAACCCCTTCCCTTATCCAAAATTTAAACGCTGGAGGAATTTTATTTCATTTTATTTTTTTTCCTGGGTTTTACAGGAAACCATTCATTATGTTGAAGAATATAAACTGTCTTAAGATTTGTAATATTTTAGACTATTAATTGCTTTCTATTTTTTGAAACACAACTGCTTAAATTTGGTAACAAAAGGGTTTAAGGTAATTTTAAAAATAATCTAGGGTTTCTTGTGCTGGTATGAATCAGTGACATTATTGTTTATTAACCAATCAAATTTTCTTATGTTCAGCAATCGCAACAAGGGTAACAGTTACTTATCAGACAACGTACATGGTTGAACTCGACGCCCAGATCCCTACTACTTTTGGTGAGTTTGCCTGTTAATCATTGTGGAATTTGACTTTTGTTTTTTGTTTTTGTGATAAATAACCAAACTTTAAAAAGCATCAAGATAATGCAAAGAATTAAAATGGAACGTCCCACTTGGGGACAAACAAGAAAACAAACTACGAACAGAACAATGCAATCAAATCCTCAACAAAATCATCTAAGAATGTCACGTTGCTTTGGTGGCTGACCTTAAAATAAACTTTTGTGTGCAGATCCATTTTCTGAGGCCAACGACGACTCTGCTGCCCCTGGAGCAAAAGGGTATGTTCATATTCGTGATCCAACAGAGGAATGGTAGAAAAGCCTGACAACAGTGCAAGGGCTGAAGAAAGAATTAGCTACTAAAAGATCCTCAAGGATCTTAAGAAGGAGTTCTGCTGTAATGGGAATGTCGCAGGACAAAGAGCTTGGCAAGGTAATGTAAATACCAAATGTCATATACTGCTTGTGGTTGCTTCAAGTGGACATTCATCGTGTTTAACAAAATCCTTTGTTCTTGTGCAGGTTATTCAACCCAGGGTGACCAGCGTAAGAATGTTTCCAATTTCTCGTCCAGGTAATTTGTTTGAAAATGGTTAATCACCAATTGTCTCACAAACTATGTTATAAAGACTTCTATTTTTCTCAAAAATCCATGTCAACTAAAAAAATATGGTAAGGGTAAGAGTGGAATATGTATTTGACTTTAATACCTAATTTAGATAGATTAATACATAATTTTTTTTCGATGCTTGAAGGGGAAAAAAAAATCACATTTGCTAGTAAAGAAACATTTCTAATCTCTCATATGGATGAAAGATATTATACAATATACAAATATGTAGCCATGTCTAATTTTGGATACGCATCTAATACCTTAAGGTATAGTTTCATAAAAGTTTGACACTAGGACGTGCATACACATTCGTTATTTGTATCTGATCAAGTTCTCAGACACCTTTCTTCATGTGTAACCCCATCTTTCATGTGGGAATGAAAACATCCTAACATATAGGGTAACAAAATAGAAAAACTGATGCTAACGGAGATTTGAACCCAAGACCTTTCCTAATTATAGTTTTAATCCTGGGAAAAATGAAGATTTCTTGTAGTCGAAGTTACTGTCTCTATTTTTCTTGTGTGGCTTGTGTGCTGAGTTGTCTTGGTTAATGTTTGCAGGCTGGCATTGTGAAGAAGGAACAGATAAAGTTGCATGGTTTCTGAAGCAATTGGGCCTGGTGTTGTTGCGTATTGTGTGGTTGTGTTGTTCTATAGTCGCGTATTATAATTTTCTGTTTTGTGTCCATAGATATAGGTTGTGTTGGCTTGTTTTTGCCTTTTTTCTTGAAACTTGATATGACATGGAGATTTCAGTACAATGTTGTTGGCTCCCAAATTTTTCCAGTGATAATAAAATGGGAAAATTAATATTTGTTCCTACTGGTACTTTAATTTGATTGTTATTGATTGAATTAGTGGAACCTACTGCCTTTCTGTCTCATTTTAGGAGACAATGGGTCACTTGTCCCTCAATGAATTCTCCAAGACCAACCAATAACGTCTCAATAAAATGAATGTTTTTTGCAGTGACAAGTTTCTCTCTCTCTCTCTCCCCTAGCAAGTATTGCAAAGGGTAATAGATAGGCTGTTGGTTGATGAAGTTCGACAAAGCTGAAACAAATATAGATTCCTTTCAAGTAGCTGTCTATTTGAAGGGGAAAAAACCGAGTGGGAAGTATATTTGTGTTTTAATAATGCAAAGTTATGATGTTTACATTTCAGTGAATTAGATGGGTTTTTCAATAAATAGTATGTCGTGTTTAGTCTCCAAACAGCGAATTCGTGGATATTTGAGAATATAGCAGATCTATATATTAAAAAAGGCCTTTTAAAACTCAAGGCTTGTAAGCTCCAACATGTCCATCCTAATTTTTTAATTTTTTAATATTTTTTTTTTAAAAAAATTGACTTGGTGATTAGTGATTGATTCAAACATTGTAATAATTACACTATTGATTACAATAAACACTTAATTTATAATAATTACACTTATTAAATGAATAACGCAATAAATGAAATCCTAATTTCCTTACTTTTTGCATCCCCAAGAGACCTATATAATTATTGTGTAAATGCCTCTTAAATAAATAAATAAACACTTATTAAATTCTTTCAAATTCTTTGGTCAAACCCCATATATTTAATATATATATTATGTAATTATTGTGTAAATGCCTCTTAAATAAATAAATAAACACTTATTAAATTCTTTCAAACTCCTCGGTCAAACCCCATGTATTTAATTTATATATTAAAAAATCCTAATTTCCTGATTTTTTAATATTTTTTTTAAAAAAAATTGACTTGGTGATTGGTGATTGGTTCAAAGATTATAATAATTACGCTATTGATTACAATAAACACTTAATTTATAATAATTACACTTATTAAATGAATAACGCAATAAATGAAATCTTAATTTCCTTACTTTTTGCATCCCCAAGAGACCCATGTAATTATTGTGTAAATGCCTCTTAAATAAATAAATAAACACTTATTAAATTCTTTCAAACTCTTCGGTCAAACCCCATGTATTTAATTTATATATTAAAAAAAATAAAAACAAATATAAATATCTATAATTATTCGCCAAGATAAGACGGGTGATAGCTAAGATTTGATAAAAAGAATGGGATTTCTTTTTATCTCTTTTCAAATGATAAATATAAATATTTTTTACTTTTTTCTCTTTCGAATGATAAATATAAAATATAGAGTGTGAATCAAATTTATTTTTGAATTAAAATTAAGCTATTAATGCAAGTGCTTTTTGGATTGAGTAGATTCATATGTTCTTGGCATCACTGTAAAACATCTGCAATTGGTTTAAAATGAGGTATTTATATTTGTCAAAAAAAAAAAAAAATTATAATCCAGTGAATGTTTGGTTTTCTTTGGGATGATAAATGATCTACATATGTGATCATGTATATTGAATGTTTTGGTGTTCTATTTTTGTTATATTTAATTAAATATTATTGAGGGAATTGGTTTTTCATTTGACAGCGAAGATTCATATAAGAGAGTACGACGAAATAAATTATTATTCCTAAATTTGAACATTTTATTTATTTTTTTGGATTTAGAATTGATTGATTGATTCTGCTACAAACATGCCCCACGTCTTTGTGCTTGACACATTCATAGCACTACAAAGGAGGGTCCAAGTCTGACAAGTCATATAGAATCTAAAACAATAAAATAGATAATTTAATCCAAAAAAAAAGAACCATTTCTGTCATAATCACAGTTTGGTCACTATGAATCTAAATAATTAAACCCCATTACCAACACTTGGAAATTTAGAATGTGAACCCTAAAAAGATCGTTACTACTATGTTGTGCGTTTTTTAAATGAAAGTTATGTTATTATCAAGCTTTTTATAGAGGCTACATGGAGTTTATCTTTTAATGTTTGATACAACTTAGCTTATAAGGTGAAAACAATTTAAATAAAATTGATTATCTAAAAATTAAGAAAAATATGTTTAAATTTTTACTTGTAATTATTAATTTTCAACTTGATAAAAATTACACCAAACAAACCAATTATGGTTTTGTTAGGTTGATGCAGTGTGTTATATAGTTTAACTATTTTTAAGAATTTCCGCCGAAACGACTCTCTAACGTGTTTTTATGAAGTGATTATTTGATAATTTTATAAAAGTAATGTTAGAGATCTTTAAAATTCTACTAAAGTTTTTATTATTTGGTTTGGTTAGGATTTGATGAAGTTTAAAAGGAAAAGTTAGGTGAAATATAAATAAAATATGCTTACATTTCACCCAATTTCACACACTTTTTCCTTTTCCTTTCCTTTCCAAATCCTCTCCAAATCCCCAACCAAACACATTATAAATGTTCAGGTGAGACTCACACAATGTAGATACCATTGTGTCCCCCACACCCACGCTAAACATTTGATAAAACTTTGAGGGTTTCTAATATTTTTATTTTAGAATATTAATGCGTATCTCTTATCACTTGACACTAGTCAAATTATTCTTCAAAATTCTAACAAACGATATTAAATCTTCCAATTTTAATCAATAACCAATACCACGTGAATTTTGACCGCATAACTTTTCCTTTTTAAGTGGAATTCAAACGTGTTCATGTTCCCTTATTCCTAGCTCGACCAACAACCATGTTCTCATCACTGATTCAAGCCCAAACATAATGGTATCAGACTCACATCCCATTCCATAGTATTTTATGAACCTTTAACATTGCAAACACAAAACAAATCTCCAATTCTATATCTTCACCAAACAGTTTTGACCCAAAAAAAAAAAAAAAAACAAAGAATAAATACATGTTTTAACATAAAAAAATAACTGTCCACGTAGAATTGTCGAAGTGTAACTAAGCCACAAAGGTAAAACCAAAAACAAGAGAGCAAACAAGCGCGCGTGCACTACGTGTCCAAGTAAAAACCTTCAAACTCGAGTTTTGTTAATAAAAAAATGTATGAAGAAGCCGCCATTGCTTGATCATGGCCCCTCGAGAAGTAGAAAAAGGTCAGCGCTATTAGTTCTAGAAGAGCTTGCCGCCAGGCTGTTGCTGGGTTCCGCTCCTCATCATCGTGCAGAACTCTTCATAATTGATTCTCCCATCCTGTTGACAAAAATTTGAAAACAAATTGAGCACTTATGCATTGCTATGCTGCTTTATGATTTCATTATAGAAACTATGACTCACATTGTCAGTGTCAACTTCTGATATTATTTCCTTGATGGTATCTTCGCTGCCCATTCCATAATTTTTCATGGCTGATTCTAGTTCACCCATTGTAATAAACCTGTAGTCACATCCAAAAGAAGAAAAACATTTAATTAAGGATTTTGATTCGAAGGTCGAATAAAGGGGAAAAAATGGAATAAAAAAAGGAAGAAGAAAAGTTCATTCCCTGTGTAACAAATGGGAATTCCATGGAAGTTACAATTCCCATCATGGACCACCAAGAAGAAAAGTTTTTTCTCTGAGAAAATAATAATTATTATTTTGGACCACCAAGTTCAGTGTACTTCATCGGCATTGTTTTTTGACTGGAATACCAAGAACTAACTATCGGGACAAGTTAGGAATTAATATATCTAACCAAGATCGGTGAAATGCGAAACACAAACATCAATCAAACAAGAATCTAAATTAAGTACACAAGAACATAAAGTTTTCGGTGGACCACTTCACCATTCTGTATAAATAAGCTAATCTATTTGTACAGTAATTTGGTAGAGGGGCAGATTCAAAATTGTTTTTTTATTAGGTGTGCCTCAAATATCCCATCATCTGAAGCTTGATATGAATCTGATAAGTCATAATTCTGAGGTATACACCTTTATACTAACATCATTGCAATAACATTCATGTCTGTTTATGTTAACAAAGTGACCATTAAGCTGCACCTGTACAATAGATTCTCAAGCAATGGAAGAAAAGATTTATAATCAAAAGGATTGTGTTTTCTGACAATGGAATTCACAGCCTAAGATAGAAGTGTCAAATGCAAGAACTATATATTGACATACATTAAGTAAATTCACTCACCCGCTATTATCCGTATCAAAATACTGAAATGCTTTGTAAAGGTGTTCATCTCTTTCTAGTTTGTGTCTGTGCATTGTAGCAGTGATGAATTCAATGTAGTCAATTGTCCCATCTCCATCCACGTCGGCCTGAATTAGAGAACACGTATGTTATTTCGAAGATGACAATATAGAATTTGAGGTTCAACATTGACGGTGCGTGGATTAAGAAACAAAGCAATTCAATATTCAATAGTATCTTACAGCTTCCATGAGCTGCTTAACTTCAGCCTCTGTGAGCTTCGACCCAAGTCGAGCCAATCCCGTCTTAAGCTCTTCATAGGTAATTGTGCCGCTGTTGTCGGTGTCAATGTTTGTAAACGCTTGTTTCAGCCCTTGTATTTCGGCCTGGGATAGATTTTCTGCTATGACCTGGATAGTTTTCACAATCCACCAATTTTATCAAAAGGAGATTTAGATCCATGAGCCAAATTTGGGAAAGAAATGTTGAGAATCATGTAAGAGGAAGATGGATCATAAAACACGAGCTGTAGGACTTTCAAATTATATTTCGAGATCCAAGTATGATTTTTTCTCCGTTAATTTTGCAGCAGATTATTTACTTCAACAATACCAAATCAAAGTTTTCTGATGCCCATATACCAGTATACATCTACTGAGCTAAAATATAATGAAATTTCACAAGTAGAGGGCCTTCAAGTGTACCTTCAATGCAAGTTTCTTGAGTTTGTTCATTGCTCTGAATTGCTTCATCCTGATAGGACTGCACTGTCGATTGGTTTATCTGATGCTTCTCCACCTTCTCTAATCCATGGATGCTCTAGATAAGCCGGATACATAATGAAACTTCAGTCAATTTTTGTTTGGGATAGGGGTGGGGCTAAATTTCAAAAAACATGTTTATGATAAACCGATCAAGGAATAAAAGGAAATTAAACAGCCCAAAAACAGAAAAGGGAAAATGAAACAGAATTATAGAGAGATTGTTGGGGAGTTTTGTTTTTTTAATTTATTTATCAAAACTGGGTCAGAGCTACATTTTTAAAGAATTTACAGAAAAGAAACAATGTAAAAAGAATTGAGCATGCAAAGGCACATGATTTCCACTGAAGAAGATGATCATCAACTTCACTTCTAGGCTACGGCACACGGACGCCCCTCGAGGCTTATGTGACGTTGTCGGACACGTGTCGGACACTGACACGCATACGACACGCTGTTGACACGTGTCCGACACTCTCCCCTGCGTGTCCTCCTTTTTTCAGAATTTTTCAGAGTCGGACACGAGGTTGGACACGCGAGGACACAATTCAGACACGCAGGTGGGTGGATCGAAGAAGCCCTAGAACTGTTGGAGAGGAGAAAGAGAGAGAGCCAGAGACAGAGACAGATCGAGGGGAGAGAGAGAGAGGGAGATAGGTCGAGGGAAGAGAGACAGATTGAGGACAGAGAAGAAACCCTAACCTGTTCGTCTTCCTCGTCTCCCTCTCTACGCCTCGATCGACCATCGATCGCCCTCGTTTGACCATCCATCGACCATCGATGACCATCGATCGCCATCTCTCTCTCTCTCTCTCGCTAAAATTTTCGACGCGATAGCTATATACGTTATATACTAACAATATATATACATATATATATATTTAATAATATATATATATATTTATATACTAATAATAAATAATATAAATAAATAAATAATATAACCCCTAACCTTTCTTTTGGTCTTAAATAATATAAATAAATACAAATAATATATTTATTTTTTAATTTTACATATAATAAATAAAATAAATAAATAAAAACAAATAAAAATAGTATATATTTTTTAATTTTACATATAATATATAAATAAAATTATATATATTAAACGTGTCCCCAGCGTGTCGTGTCGTGTCCCTCATTTTTTGAAAAATTGCGTGTCCGCGTGTCTGTGTCGTGTCCGTGTCGTGTCCCGTGTCCGTGTCCGTGCTACTTAGCTTCTAGGGCTTGACTGATAACTTTTGTGGGGCTTTTTCTTCCCTCTATTTTCATAAACTTTTCATCAATTAAACCAACAATTTGGATTTCCTTCTCATCAACTAGTTTTTCACATGCTTAGAAGTATTTTTTCAACTATATTCTTATTATTGGGGTTAGTTTGTTTAAAAGTGTATGTTACTATTGATTATCCAATTACATCTTTTTCTTAGCTATATTGAACAACATAATATTTCTTTGTTTTCCTTAATTTCTGATGAAAAGCATGAGAAATAGAAAGTTAATATTAGGATTTGTTTGAATGACCAGAATGATTATTAAAACTATGCAGTTCGAGATGTACCAAGAACTTGAGTAGAAGTAATTCGTTTCTTTGGGTCTTGAGTCAGCATCCTCCGAACCAGGTCCTTGGCACTTCTTGATATAGACGGCCAAGGTTGACTATCAAAGTCAATTTCTCCTTTCAATATGGCATCAAATATTCCCTTCTCCGTTTCTGCAAGAACATTTGTAAAGTCATGATTCCAACACTTTCAACTAAAAGCAATTGAAATGGAGATTTGAATGTTACGCAATATAACTATGTTTTCAAGCAGGACAATAATGGATTCATGACTTTACCGGCCCAGAAGGGAGGTACACCACTAAGTAAAATGTACAATATAACTCCTGCGCTCCAAATATCTATCTCTTTTCCATATCTACGCCGTAAGACTTCAGGAGCAACATAATAAGCACTCCCAACTATATCTCGATACGCCTTGCCTGAAAAAATTGATCAAATAAAACAAAATCACATATCAGAAAGAGGTTAGTAATAATAGTATAAAACATATGAATTCATCTTTTGATGGAACATAAAATCATTAATTGATGTTTGTATGAAGATAAGCTAATTCAAATGTTTTAAGCTTAAAGGCAGATCCCGAAACAATAACATTCATATATATATATTTCAGATTTATGAATTACTTTTAGCAATGGAATTTGAAAACAAATGCTAATATTGACATAGATACATAGACTGAACGCTTATTTTAATAGGATTTAACATTTGGAGAGTCCTTCAAATTCAATACATGGCCAGTACAAAAAAGTTCGAAGAAGTAAGACACAAAGTCACAAAGACATTGATGAAGTATGTTATTGATCTTCCCTCTAGATAGAGATTCATATAATGACATTGCACTCTTTCCTCGTGTGCAACAAGTTTATCCTTCTTTTTAAACCTCTTTAGCTTGTACAAAAACCATAGATTCAATCTACTATTGCCACAAGATGATTCCAGATGGTAATCCAATGGAACAATGTAAATATGAAATATATATCTTAAAACCAAGAACAACTTTTCAGACAAAGGTTGGATTTAGATTTCAAAAACTTTTAGGTTGTGTTTGGATGTTGAATTTGAGGAAGTATTTGTGGAGGCAAAAGAGAAGGGAATGGAAAAATAAATGAAATAGAAGCTAATTTTTTCCCCTTCAATTTTCAAATCCCTCCTCACATCCAAGATACAAACACAATGCTATGAAACATATATCCAAAGAAAATTTCAGTCAATGGCACAACAATTTATTATCTATCACAACATCCTATGAGTCCAAACAAAAAATATAAAGCAAATGAATTCAACATTTCATTCATGGCATCAAAAGCAATAATGTAAACATGAGAAATTTCACCTTCTTCAATGAACACTGATAACCCAAAATCAGTAGCCTTCAACAGAGCTTTCTACTCTTGTCAGACAACAAGAAATTCTCAGGCTTCAAGTCTCTATGCATCACCCCCATAAAATGACATATATGCACCACATACACAATAGCCCTACAAATCGAAGAGGCGGCTTTTTCAGAATAATGCCCCTTGGCAATAATCCTATCAAAGAGCTCGCCTCCGGCACATAGTTCCATCACAAGATGGACTGAATGTTTGTCCTCATAAGCACCCTTGAATTCAACAATGTTTGCTTGCCCACCAAATGCTGCATAATCTGAATCTCTCTTCATATCCTCCTTATCACTCGTAGTAACTAGTTTTCTTTTAGATATAGACTTACAAGCATATTGCTGACCGGTTGAAATTTGGGTACAAAGATGGGTAACTCCAAATTGACCTCTACCCAATTCTTTCCCTAAGGTATAGAAAGATTTAACATCCTCATATTGCTTACCCAGAATTGTATCTGGCCTTAAAACTGGTCTAGGGCTTGGGATGCCTGCAGGCGCTGCTGCCACCGGAGCAGGAGATTTGTTGTAATGAATTGGTGGCTCTTGGGTTTTTTGGTAGTGCATTCCACCACCACCTCCTCCACCACCACCACCACCTGATCAATGGCCATCAACATTTGGATCCAAATTGTTTGAGTTGCTTAGACACAGGCCCATCTCTTGTTGCTGTCAAATCTTCAAACTCTGGACAGAAAACAACCCAAGTCAGGGCTGGGGTCACAGTTGACCAAAGGAATAAAAGGAATAATAAATACACAAATAAAGAAAGAAAAAAGAAACAAAAAAAGCCCAGATGGGAATTCAGAAAAAGAACCGTTTTTCAGGTTTGGATCAGAAAATTGAGTGATAGAGCTGGAGTTGGAATTTTCTTGGGAAGAAAGTGGGTGAGCTCTGAAACCCAGATTGAGAATCAGAGAGAATACGCAAGGTATGCGATTCAGGACTCAAATTGGGACTGTTATGATGATCTTTCTTTCTAGTGGGGGGCTATGAAGAAAGTGGGGTAAGAAACACGGATATAAAAAGAAGAAGAAAAGTTGATTGTTTCTTGGGAAAAGTCTGAATAGTGAAAGAATACGCAAGGGAGAATACGCAAGGTATGCGATTCAGGACTCAAATTGGGACTGTTATGATGATCTTTCTTTCTAGTGGGGGGCTATGAAGAAAGTGGGGTAAGAAACACGGATATAAAAAGAAGAAAAAAAGTTGATTGTTTCTTGGGAAAAGTCTGAATAGTGAAAGGGTAATAAGAGGTGGCCAAATACACGAGGAGTTTGAATTGAACTTGATGAATTCTTTAAGACTCGACAAAGAAACAAGAGAGAGAGAGAGAGAGAGAGAGAGAGTGGGATGCCAAGAAAACGCGTTTTATCAATATTTATTATTTAAGTTCATTCATTAATTGGTTTACACATGCAATGTGTGTCTCCTTTAAAAAGATAAAAGGTTGTCTAATGTCATATATCTAAGGTTAGGGTTCTTATCCCCAAAAAAATAAAATAATAATAAATAAATAAATAATTGGGTTAATTAAAACTAGCTTATCACCCGTGCTATGCACGGAATAATTATAGATATTTATATTTGTTTTAATTTTTTTAATATATAAATTAAATACATGGGGTTTGACCGAGGAGTTTGAAAGAATTTAATAAGTGTTTATTTATTTGTTTTTTAAAAACAAAACAAAAAATTAAGAGGGAAAAAATTAAGAGTCATTTACACAATAATTACATGTCTCTTGGGATGTAAAAAGTAAGAAATTAAGATTTCATTTATCGTTATTCAATAGTGTAATTATTATAATCTTTGAACCAATCACCAAGTCAATTTTTTTTTTAAAAAAAATAAAAAATATATAAATTAAATACATGGGGTTTAACCGAGGAGTTTGAAAGAATTTAATAAGTGTTTATTTATTTGTTTTTTCAAAAAACAAAACAAAAAAATTAAGAGGAAAAAAAATTAAGAGCCATTTACACAATAATTACATGGGTCTCTTGGGGATGGAAAAAGTAAGGAAATTAGGATTTCATTTATTGCGTTATTCAATAGTGTAATTATTATAATCTTTGAACCAATCACGAAGTCAATTTTTTTTAAAAAAAAATAAAAAAATTAGGAAATTAGGATTGACAAGTTGGAGCTTCCACAAACCTTGGGGTTTAAAAGGCCCTTTTGCTTAATATATAGTATAGATAGATAGATATAGATTTTAAGATAATTTTTCTCAAATTATCATCTTAGATAGAGTGTTTGGATTTAATATGTCAATTATGAGATCGATTTTAGTGATTTTAACCATTCATTTTTAGAACTCATAAGTAGAATATAAAAATTAAAATGATCAAATATCGGTAATTATATGTTTGAATCATATATATATATTTTTTAAATTAAATCGGTTTTAAAATGAACTTACCAAATCTAAGCACTCTATTAAATTGAGATGCCAACTTGAAATAAGTGAAATATAAAATTTTAATCCTTAAAATGTTAGATTCATGTTAAAGTTTAAGGTTAATTTCATTTTACTCTCTAAAAATTTATATCATTTTGGTATCTAATGTTTAAGGCAGTGGCTTGTCTTCACTCCACCATATGGATTTGAGGGTCTAGTTCGCCTATTGATGAACTTTTGCTTTTTTTTCAATAATCTAAATCGTCCACATTTTAGAATTTGTTGAGTACATTATCGCTGTAAAAAATCACGTCAATCAGATAACAAATACTATGTATTCGAATTACTTTTTTATGAACCGTTAATTTTCTGATGGTCTATTTTTTTCCACACAAAAGTAATTCGAATACATAGCATCTGTTATCTAATCAACGTAATTTTGTACGGAGATATCAGATTTAAGAAATTTTAAAATGTAAACTGTTTAAATTATCGAAAATGGCCCAAAAATAGGGCCAATCGGCCGAATCGACCGGACTGCCCTAGATCTAAATCAGACAGTCCAGCCCAATATTTAATTATAACTACCATTAAAGTTCGGAATAAATATATAATTTTTGACATAAAAACATCATATATTAATGTGTGATCGTGAGCCTCATAAAAATTGACCAAATGAAATTTTACCAGTTGTGATTTCTTTTGGCTTTTAAGAATGATCAATGCATTTGTATCTCAAAATCAACTGGAGAAAAGTAATCTCCATTTTTGTTTTTTGAATTTTATAATAATCACATCTTATTGATAGGTAGCAACTAAAGTATATTACTTGAGAGCAAATTCTTTTCTATAAAAGATCTTTGGGAAGTCTCATTTGTATTTGACATAAAAGTCCAATGATATTGTGAGCTTATCTCAGTTAGAGGTGGTCACTAGTGTCACTGGCCAGAGATGGAGGTGGCTGATTATGGTGGTGGTCATGTATGGTGGTTGTTGGCTAGAGAGCTAAAAGGGAAAAAAAAAAAAAAACTCTTATTTTCATAATCTGAAGCATAATGTAGTGTTGAAAATTCTGAGTCTTATGGTGAAAGAGTGAAATTATTTCTTGCAGTGCATAAGGAGAGAAGCTAATGGATGTGCAGATAGAATGGCGGCAAAAGGCTTGATAGGGGTTTCTCAGGGGGCAATGTTTTGGCCTTAGCCTCGAGTTTACCCAGTAAATAAATTTTTTATTTACTAAAATTTAATATCTTTTGTACTTAATTTATATATATACTAGTGTATGGTACCGCATTCTAATATACAGTGTAAATAAAAATAATGGAACAAGAAGGAGAAAATAAATAAAAATAAATAAATGAGAGAAAATAAAAAAATAAAAAGAAAGGAGGAGGAATGTGGGATCATGGGATTATGAAAAATGAGTGAGAAAAAAAAAAGTAAAAGAGAGAAGCGGGAAAGTATAAAATATACATGTAAAATATTTTTTTAAAAATATATTTCAGCTATTGTTTTATAATTTAAACAAATCTGAGCCATCCAAATATTAGGACAAAAATATGTTAAAGATTCAAAAATCATCATGCTTTATCTTTTGTACTTAATTTATATATATATATATATATTTTTAAATTAAGAAACAGAAACTAAACATATTTTTGTTTTAAATTTTAGAAAAAGGGCTTGATGTTTTATGGGGAAATTATCATTGAGTGATAATTCCATAAACTTATTACAAAATCTAAATCTATATAATTTATCACTTATTTGTAATTATTATTTTTTTAAATTTCAACTGAAATTTCCCCATGTTTTATTGGATCTTGGGACCATTTTGCATTCGCTGGACCCGACTGGCATATTTGCGTGTGAAAGACGGCCGGGTATGATTAGATTACCCACTGGGCTTTGATTGGGTCCGGCCTGGTAATTGCTAGCAACCTACTTGGGCTCCGAGGTGCAAGCCTAACCCAATTCGTAATCTATAACTCGGCCCAGCTAACTAATGACATGCCTAATTAGCCTCCCCCAGAAAAAAAATCTTATTATATTTAAAACTATATTTATTTTTATTTTTATTTTTTATTTTTAAGGTGGGAAGACTCTTCTTTTAGACTACAACTTCTGATGTGATATACCAAAACTTAAAAAAATAAACAAACTAAATCCAATTACTATTTATTATATTTTGATCACGTAATTTATTTTATCAGTTTTGTATTAGCTATCAAAATATGACGACTTATTGAGATATTATTATCATGAAGAAGCATTAATTTCTAAGCATATTCTAACTTGTTTATGAGACATTCAATATCATTATCAAGAATGATATGAAAAATGTTTTTAAAATATAAGAAAAAATTAAAAGAGTTATAAAATTAGTGAAGAATTTTTTAAATAGGTGAAAAGTGTCATATATATATATATATATTCTTGTATCCTAGGGAGACTGAGTAACAAAACCCTGATTACTATATATTTAAATAATGCATAATTCTTTTTGAGTTAAAATAATTTGTAAAAATTATATATTTATTTAATATTTTCCTTTAGTGTAATATTTACCACATCAAATTCAAACCCACCTTCTCATGAAGTAATAAGTTACCATTAGCAAGAAATTGACTTGTGCACTTTTTACCACCTTTATTGTGTTTCTACATCGTTTGAAAAGTTGAATTTTTTTTTTTTTTTTTTTTTTGACTATTTTAATATCGCTAAAAAAGTTATGTTTGAGAAGTCAGTTAATTTTTTTTATTTATTAATTGATTTGATATTTGTAAGAAAAAAATGAAATGATAATAATTTAGATGTGATATTTTGTCTTATTGACTATTTTAGTCAAAAAAAACCATTGCCAAACAGGACATTAGGCCTCGTTTAACACGCTAATTTAGTAACTTTTTGGCTATTTGGCTAAAATATGAAATTAAAAAAACTAGTATAGGCTCTGTTTGGTAGAGCTTATAAGTCGCTTATTTCATTTTTAGCTTAATTTAAGTTAAAATATTGTGTTTGGTGCTTTTAAATTAACCAAATTTTATAGCTTAAATCAAGCTATTTCTCAGCTTATCTCAAAAGCTGGTCAGACGGTGCTTAAATTTTTTACTTAAGCGCACAGCTAGTGTAGGGGGTTAAAATTACTTAAATGCCCTCGTCAATACCCAAATATTAATATTAATTAAAAAAATAAAAAATTGCATATTTCTGAAGAAAAGAAAAAATAATATTAATTGAAAAATAAATATTAATTGGTATTAATTATTAATAAATTCATATTGTATATTTTTATATTAATTAAAAAATAAAGAATTGTATATTTCTGAAGAAAAGAAAAAAATCAATATTAATTAAAAAAATCAATATTAATTGGTATTAATTATTAATAAATTAATATTGTATACTTTTGTAATGAATTAATTATTAATTGATACTAATTAATAACAATTGTTGATTATTAATATTAATTGATACTAATAAGAATTAAATATTAATACTAATTTATACTAATTAATAATTTTAGCATTAATTGAGACTAATTAAGCCATTAATTGATACTAATTAATAATTTTAGTATTAATTGATATTAATTAAGCAATTAATTGATACTAATTAATTTATAATGAAAAATAATTGTGACAATAACACGTCCATTACATTTTTAGCAAATTTATCAATTTTTATATTAATTGATACTAATTAATACTAATTATATTAACTTTTATTAATGAAATATTTTTTTTAAAAATTAAAACTGAAAAAAATAACAAATTAATCATTTTTATATCATATAATGACAAAAAGGACAATTATACAGTAAAAAGTTATTTTAACAACTTATTAACAAAACACTATTCTGCTGCTTAAATTCATAATCCCACAACAAGATTAAACAGTTAAAATTTATGTTTACAAATTTATAAGCCATAATCTGTTAAATTATAATCTATAATCACTTTTCCACAGCTCTACCAAACGGGGCCTATGGTTGGGATGACTTTTTGACTTTTTATGAAATGATGTGCAAAAAGTGGAGAGAAAAGATAATCTTTGCCTCCGTTTGGCAGAGCTTTCAAAATCTAGTTCAACACTCACTTTTGAGTGTTGTGTTTGTTTAGGGTTTTCAAATCACAATTCTACACTCATTTTTCAAAACTCATTTCAAAACATAATCATTACTTTTCAAAACTCATAACCAAACACATAATTCAAAACTCTTTTCAAAACTCCATTCAAATCAATATTCTAAAAATATTTTAATTTTGTTAAGATTTACAATTTTTTTAATTTTTAAATTTTTTAAATTTTTTGAATATTTTTAAATATTACAATTTTAATTTTTTAAATTTTAAAATATTTTATAAAAATAAATTCAAACTCTATTTTATGAAAATATTTTTAAATATTTTAATTTTGTTAAGATTTACGATTTTTTTAATTTTTTTAATTTTTTGAATATTTTTAAATATTTTAAATTTTAAAATATTTTATAAAAATAAATTCAAACTCTATTTTATAAAAATATTTTTAAATATTTTAATTTTTTTAAGATTTATGATTTTTTTAATTTTTTAAATTTTTTGAATATTTTTAAATATTTTAATTTTGAAATATTACAATTTTAATTTTTAAAATTTTAAAATATTTTATAAAAATAAATTCAAACTCTATTTTATAAAAATATTTTTAAATATTTTAATTTTTTGTTATGTATTTGGTTACGATTTGAGTGTAGAGTTGTGAAAGTAGTATGAAATTTCGAGTTATGTGTTTGGTTATGAGTTTAAAAAATAATTTTTTAATTGAGTTTTGTTTTATGTGTTTGGTTAGGATTTGAGTGACATATTGTTTTTAAATTTAAAATATTAAAATTTTAAATTATTTTAATTTTGAATATTTAAATTAATTTTTACTTATTAAATTTTTTAGATTATTTAAATTATTTAAATATTAATGATTTAAATTTTTGAATATTTATTTTGAAAAAAATTATTTCCTTTGTAGTATTTTCAATTAAAAATTAATTAATGTTATTTTTGTTAATAATAAATTTTTTAATTGAATTTTAAAAGAGTTTGGTTATGAGTGTTGATCAAAATTTTCAATAATGTGAAAGTAATGTGTTTTGTTATGAGTTATAACAATTTGAATTAAGTTTTGAAAACTCTTTTCAAAACTCATAACCAAACAAATTTTCTTACTTCACATGTCAAATCAAACTTTCAAAACTCAATTCTACACTCAATTCAAAACTCAATTCCACACTCAATTCAACACTTTATTCAAAAACCATAACCAAACAAATTTTCTACACTCAAATCATAATTCTAAAACACACAAACTCAAAATACAACTCATATTCTCAAATCATAATTACAAAGCTCTACCAAACGGATTGATTTTTTGGTATGAGTTGTTGATTTTTTTTATTTTTTTAATGACTTTTGATTTTTGATTAAAAAGTCACTTGCCAAACGAAACCTAAGTCTAATTAAAATCACTAATAGTAAACACACATAATTAAAACATATAATGAATCACAAAAAATGCAATAATAAGTTGATATTTAATATGAATTGAACCCTTTGCTAAATGAGTAAATGATTATTATTAACACGACCTATGTTGTTATTAGGGCAAAATTACAAGAATATTTCCTATAGTTTGGTATCAGATCACTTTGCCTCGACTTTTCAATTGACACATTTGACTTTAAATTTTGAATCTTGTTCCAAATAAGGACAATTGAAGATATCATTATTTAATTTCAAGGGTAAAATCGTCAATTTAATAAAATATAAACTAATTTGATAAAAATAAATATCAAAAAAAAATTTTATTTTATCCACCAATGATAAAGTTATGTAAAATTAATAAAAATTAATTTTACATGATCATTATCCAAACACATAATAAAAATTAATTTGGTAAAAAAAATAATAAATGTCTAAAAGATTTATCTTTATTTTTAGTAGGTAGAAATAATTTTTAAAAATTCAAAAATATATGTTTGACATTTATTTTTGTCAAATTAGTTTATATTTTATCAAATTGACAATTTTAACCTTGAAAAATCTAATGATATTTTTAATTTTCCTTATTTGAAACAAGATTCAAAATTCAAAGTCAAATGTGTCAATTGAAAAGTCGAACCAAAGTACACAAGCTCCAAACTATAAGGACTATTAATGTAATTCACCATTGTTATTATCATCAGTGTCTTGGGCTTTGGCAACAAGTAACACAGGCTGTGGGTCCCGAAAATTAGTGGAAAAAGGCTCCAAAACATTAAAAAATTGAAATGAGTCTTATTTTTTGTTATTATACTTGCTAAAAAGGGCCCTTAAAAAGATAAAAACATTATTGGTATGGTGAATTATTTAAAACTAATTGATGGTTATTTTTAAATATATAAATTATATATAGAATATTATTGAATATAATTATTACTTACAATTATTTATGAGAAAAGAAATGTTTCAAATTTGAAATTGATTAAATCATACATTTAGTGAAGTATATCACAAGAAAGATTGAATGAGTTTGGTTGATTGGTTGATTAAAACAAACGTAATTGGTAATTTTACAGTAAAAATGTGAAAATTCAAAAAATTAAATATAATTTAAATTACCAACTAGCTCAATTCTGCCAAAAATGATTCAAATATCAGTTCATATTATAATTTTACTTTCAACCATTTATACATATATAATAAAGTAGGATGGTTTTTAAATTTGTACTACACACATTTGTTCCACTATGACATTTGGATAGCTTAAATCTATTCAAATTATAAAAAAACGGTTGAGTTATATTTTTTAAAAAATATCTTACATGTACATTTTTATTTTTTCGCTTTCTCTTACTTTTTGTAACAACCCAGATTTTTAATTATTCTGTAAAATTTATATTAATATTATTTAATCTCAGTTCAGAAAATATATACTTTATTATATATTATTATGTGTAAGTTTATAAAATAATATAATTATTAAAAAATTTAAGAGCCAAAAAACAAATAAATAATTAAGTTAAGTTTGGATATGCTTGAATTAATGGAGATTAATAAGAAAGTGACACGTGTCAATTAGCTTGGGGCTCACGAATTGAATTTGTATAACAACAATGATTCATCCCACTAAAAATACCACCACTAATAGCACTAATGCATTAAAAAAGTAAAAAAAAAATAAAAAAAATACAACTCCAAGACCAAAACATCACATCATTATTGGCAGACCCATCGCCACTAATTAGTGGAGCACTAATTAGTGCTCCCAAGCATTTTTCTTTGTATAAATGGGGAGAAGTTGACTCAGGAAGAAGGAAAGGAAAGGAAAAATAAGAGAAAAGAGAGTAAGAGAGGAAGAAAATAGAGGAAAAAATAATAGAAGCTGAAAGGGTTTTTGGTGGTAGAAAGGAAGAGTGAGATATTAAAATTAAGGTGAGTTATATTATACCGTGAGTCACCAAAATGTATTTTACGTATGTTTTGACTTACCAAAATCTATTTTATATAAGTTATGTTTTATTAATATATTAATAAAAGTTATATTTTATAAAAGTTTCAGTTACGTGGTTTTATTTCTGAACCCTATTTGCTTAAAAGTGAAACCCGTGGATCTATTTATTTTGCTTTTAAAGAATATTTGGCTATGACCTTATATGAAAATATATTTTGTGAACACCACCACGGGAGTCTCACGCCTTGGGAGACTTAAATAACCATTGGCTTAGTGATCGACTACTCTGTGGTCCAGTGTTTGTCGTGGATCCATTGACCAGTGTAGTGCTTGGCACTTAGTGATGTACCGTGGTTATGGTTGTATAGTGATTTCCGTATTACGTGATCCGAGGTATATGCCAAATGATTTTCGTACTATGTATGTTATATATCAAGCTCTTTTAGCCAATAACGATCCATGGTGAATTTTATGGCCTTATGCTCTTAGTATAATATTTCTCACCCTGCCATGTGCTTATAGTTTTTTATCACTTTCAGGTGACATGTCAGGACCAACGTGTGGGGTAGCACAACGCACTTTTATTGATGTATTTTTATATGTAAATATCGACCTTTTGGTCAATACATTTTGTAATAAAATAGAAGTTTCGATGATTATTTTAGTACCCTCATTTATATATTTCTTCCGCTTGTGTTTATTGATTTGTTTAAGAATTGGCGAGGTAACCTACATTCTGGCCATCACGATCTTGAACCCTTGGATGCGGAGGCGGTTCGTGACAAATGGTATCGAGCAATGGTTTACAAAAAAAAAAATCATTGGAGCATAGGACACATGCACATTGAAGTAGTGAGATAGCGAGTAATTAGTATTGAAATATTATATTTTGTTCATCGTTTTAATTATATTATATTTTTATATGATTATATATATATATTAAAGAAAAAAAATTGTGCATAATTTGTGAAGGATATATTTGTTATTGCAAAAAGAAGAAAAAAAAAAGAAGGATGTCGGTTCAAATATCAACCAAAATTATAATATAATTAAATACATATAATTTTTAGTTCAGTATTAAATAAAAAATTTATTTCGATATATTTTTTTTAAAAGTGGGTTCAAAATTTAAAAATAAACTATTTTCAATCAATGAAAAGTTCATTTCAAATTTTTTCAACTCTCGCATAGGATAACAGTGGAGTAGGGGACCACCTCCCCGCCCCGATCCCCGATAGTGAGAAATTCCCGTCCCGACCGATCCCGACGAGACCCTATCGCCCTCTATCCCGCTTCGATCGGGGTTCGGGTTTCGATCGGGTTCAACCCGAAAATCCCGAATTGCTCACAACGCTACCTATCATAAACATAAACATAAATCATCATCATCAATCATCATATATGAATCTATATATACACATATATGAATCTATACATATTTTTATATATGAATATCTACTTTTGTGTGAATCATTATTTCAACAAATATCATTAAAAAAATCTGTTTAAAAAAAATCTGTTTAAAAAAAATATCATCATCAAACCAGATCTGTCCATCAAAATATCATCATCAAACCAAATCTGAACCGTATCATCATCAAACCAAATCATCAATCTTCAAAACCAGATCTGTCCATCTTCAAATCTGCTTCGATCGGCGCATGAGCCTGATCTCCATCTTCATCATCTTCATCTTCCGGATCTGGGACGATCGGCGGAGGAGCACATCTCCGTCGTATATGTGAGAAAGAGTGGAGACGATCGGCGGATTGAGGTGAGTCCGCGAGACAGAGGTCGAGAGTTGAGGTGAGGATTGAGGAGTCCGAGTGAGTGAGGAGATGCGATCGACTTCGAGAGGTCGAGAGAGAGGAGAGGTCGAGAGGAGACATGCAAATCTGAGAGAGAGACGAGAGACGGTGTATGATGGGGTAAATTGAAATGTAAAAGTGAAAGTGATTCAGGGTTTGGTTTATAAATTATATATATATAGGGGTAAAACCGTAACTTCATATCGAGGCCGGGGCGAATGCGGTACGGCCGACACTTATCCCCGTCCCCGGCCCGAAACTGTTCGGGGATTCAATTTTGAATACCATCCCCGTCCCCGCGGGGGTATTTTTCGGGAAAAACCCGCTTAAATCGGGGTCGGGATCGGGGATCCCCGTCGGGCCGGTTTCAAATTGCCATCCCTACTCTCGCATATGATTATGTCATTGTGGTCTCATTTTATTTCTATTTATTTATTTTTATCGTAAACAAAACGAGTGAAAAGTTTTAAAGTCACCAATTATTTTTCATTTTGGCCCAAACCAATTTTTGACAATTTAGACAAAGGAGTGGTTTTTGGTAAAGTTTTTTGAGGTACTATTTCTATCGATTAATCATCTAATACATATTTATCGAGTCTTGCGCAGGATAATTTGTAGATATAACAAATTTCGATGACGAAATTTTAAAACGAGGGAAGATTGTAACAACCTAGATTTTTAATTATTCTATAAAATTTATACTAATATTATTTAATCTCAGTTCAGAAAATATATACTTTATTATATATTATTATGTGTAAGTTTATAAAATAATATAATTATTAAAAAAATTAAGGGCCAAAATACAAATAAATAATTAAGTTAAGTTTGGATATGCTTGAATTAATGGAGATTAATAAGAAAGTGACACGTGTCAATTAGCTTGGGGCTCACGAATTGAATTTGTATAAATGGGGGAGAAGTTGACTCAGGAAGAAGGAAAGGAAAGGAAAAATAAGAGAAAAGAGAGAAAGAGAGGAAGAAAATAGAGGAAAAAATAATAAAAGCTGAAAGGGTTTTTGGTGGTAGAAAGGAAGAGTGAGATATTAAAGTTAAGGTGAGTTATATTATACCTTGAGTCACCAAAATATATTTTACGTATGCTTTGACTTACCAAAATCTATTTTATATAAGTTATGTTTTATTAATATATTAATAAAAGTTATGTTTTATAAAAGTTTCAGCTACGTGGTTTTATTTCCGAACCCTATTTACTTAAAAGTGAAACCTATGGATCTGTTTGTTTTTTTTTTATAAAATATTTGGCTATGACCTTATATGAAAATATGTTTTGTGAACAGTACCACGAGAGTTCCACGCCTTGAGGGACTTAAATAACCATTGGCTTAGTGATCGACCACTCTGTGGTCCAGTGTTTATCGTGGATCCATTGACCAGTGTAGTGCTTGACACTTAGTGATGTACCGTGGTTATGGTTGTATAGTGATTTCCGTATTACGTGATCCGAGGTTTATGCCAAATGATTTCCGTATTATGTATGTTATATATCAAGCTCTTTTAGCCAGTAACGATCCATGGCGAATTTTATGCCCTTATGCTCTTAGTATAATATTTCTCACCCTGTCATGTGCTTATAGTTTTTTTTACCACTGTCAGGTGACATGTCAGGACCAGCGTGTGGGGTAGGCACAAAGCACTTTTATTGATGTATTTTTTATATGTAAATATCGACCTTTTTGGTCAATATATTTTGTAATAAAAATAGAAGTTCCGATGATTATTTTAGTACCCTCATTCATATATTTCTTCCGCTTGCGTTTATTGATTTGTTTCAGAATTGGCCGAAGATAACCTCGGTTACTGGCCATCACGATCTTGAACCCTTAGTGCGAGGGAGTTCGTGACAAATGGTATCAGAGCAATGGTTTACAAAAAAAAATAAAAATCATTGGAGCATAGGACACATGCACATTTAAGAAGTGAGATAGCGAGTAATTAGTATTGAAATATTATATTTTGTTAAACGATTAAATTATATTATAATTTTATATGATTATATATATATTAAAAAAAATTATGCATAATTTGTGAAGGATATATTTGTTATTGCAAAAAGAAGAAAAAGAAAAGAAGAATGTCGGGGTTCAAACATCTACCAAAATTATAATATAATTAAATACATATAATTTTTAGTTCAATATTAAAAAAAAAATTTATTTTGATATTTTTTTAAAAGTAGGTTCAAATTTTAAAAATAAACTATTTTCAATCAATGAAAAGTTCATCTCAAATTTTTTCAACTCTCGCATATGATTATGTCATTATGGTCTCATTTTATTTCTATTTATTTATTTTTATCGTAAACAAAACGAGTGAAAAGTTTTAAAGTCACCAATTATTTCTCATTTTGGCCAAAACCAATTTTTGACAACTAGACAGTGAGTGGTTTTTGGTAAAGTTTTTTTGAGGTACTATTTCTATCAGATTAATCATCTAATACATATTTATAGAGTGCGCAGTGGATAGTTTGTACATATAACAAATTTCGAGGATGAAATTTTAAAATAAGGGAAGATTGTAACAACCCAGATTTTTAATTATTTTGTAAAATTTATACTAATATTATTTAATCTCGTTCAAAAAATATATACTTTATTATATATTATTATGTGTAAGTTTATAAAATAATATAATTATCAAAAAAATTAAGGGCCAAAATACAAATAAATTATTAAGTTAAGTTTGGATATACTTGAATTAATGGAGATTAATAAGAAAGTGACACGTGTCAGTTAGCTTGGGGCTCGCGAATTGAATTTGTATAAATAGGGGAGAAGTTGACTCAGGAAGAAGGAAAGGAAAGGAAAAATAAGAGAAAAGAGAGAAAGAGAGGAAGAAAATAGAGGAAAAAATAATAGAAGCTGAAAGGGTTTTTGGTGGTAGAAAGGAAGAGTGAGATATTAAAGTTAAGGTAAGTTATATTATACCTTGAGTCACCAAAATGTATTTTACGTATGTTTTGACTTACCAAAATTTATTTTATATAAGTTATGTTTTATTAATACATTAATAAAAGTTATGTTTTATAAAAGTTTCAGCTACGTGGTTTTATTTCTGAACCCTATTTGCTTAAAAGTGAAACCCAGGGATCTGTTTGTTTTGCTTTTAAAGAATATTTGGTTATGACCTTATATGAAAATATGTTTTGTGAACACCACCACGAGAGTCCCACGCCTTAGGGGACTTAAATAACCATTGGCTTAGTGATCGACCACTCTGTGGTCCAGTGTTTGTCGTGGATCCATTGACCAGTGTAGTGCTTGACACTTAGTGATGTACCGTGGTTATGGTTGTATAGTAATTTCCGTATTACGTGATCCGAGGTATATGCCAAATGATTTCCATACTATGTATGTTATATATCAAGCTCTTTTAGCCAATAACGATTCATGGTGAATTTTATGCCCTTATGCTCTTAGTATAATATTTCTCACCCTGCCATGTGCTTATAGTTTTTTTACCACTTTCAAGTGACATACTTTTATTGATGTATTTTTTATATGTAAATATCGACCTTTTTGGTCAATACATTTTGTAATAAAAATAGAAGTTTCGATAATTATTTTAATACCCTCATTTATATATTTCTTTCGCTTGCGTTTATTGATTTTTTTAAGAATTGACCGGAGGTAACCTCGGTTACTGGCCATCACGATGCTGAACCCTTAGGTACGGGGAGCGGGTCGTGGCACCTTTTCCTTTTCTCACAAATATTTTCATGATCCCACCTTCTTCTCTATTTTCTTTTTATTTTTTTTATTTTCTCCTTTTTTTTTTCTCTTTATTTGTTTATTTTTTTTTATTTTCTCATTTTTGTAAACTTTATTTTTATTCATATTTTATGGAAAAATCTACGATCCAAAAATTAGGAGCCAAATTTTACTTTGTGTAATGGAGATTAAATTAATGAATTTTATAATCTACAAATTAAATGAATTTGAACAATTAATTATTATCTTTAAATATATTGAACACCTGATAGACTTCATAAATTTAGACCTTATATGAATCTTCAACATCTATATAATAAAACAATATGGTTTTTGAATTTGTACTGCACACATTTCTCCTACTAGGATATTTGGACTGCTTAGATCTATTAAAATTATAAAATAACGGCTGAGATATATTTTCCAAAAAATATCCTACATGTACATTTTCTATTTTCCAACTTCTCTCTTTTACTTTTTTCTTTTCTCATCCATCCTTTCATAATTCCATGATCCCACATTCCTCTCTCTTTTCTTTTTATTTTTTTTATTTTCCCCCATTTTTATTTTTCTCTCTATTTGTATTTTTTTTTTTAATTTTCTCATTTTTGTAAACTTATTTTTATTCATATTATATGGAAAAAGTTTACGATACCAGAATTAGGAGTCAGATTTTACTTTGTGTAGTGGAGATTAAATTAATAAATTTTATAGTCTACAAATTAAATAAATTTGAACAATTAATTATTATTTTTAAATATATTGAATACCTGATAGATTTTATAAATTTAGACCTTATATGAATCTTCAACATATTTTAATAAAGGTGGACGGTTTTTGAATCTTCAACATATTTTTGTCCTATTAGGACATTTGGATGACTCAAACTGCTCAAATTATAAAATAATGACCGAGATATATTTTCTCAAAAATATCCTATATATACATTTTATACTTTCCGCTTCTCTCTCTCTTACTTTTTCTTTTCTTACCCATCCTTCTATGATATCATGATCCCACATTTCTCTCTCTTTTATTTTTATTTTTTTATTTTCTCCCGTTTTTTATTTTCTATCTAATTGTTTATTTATTTATTTTCTCATTTTTATTCAATATATTTTATTCATATTTCCATAGAATGTATGTATGCCTGTAATACACTAAGACATTATGGGCATACATACAATTTTCATATAATTATATAAGTAAAAGCAATATTATGTATATGTCCGTGGAAGTTGTATATATGCCAAGTATATCTATCTATCTATATATTATATAAGCAAAAATTAGTTTTCGTGAGAAATTTTGTGAGAACTCCAAAATTTTATAATAAATTTGTGATTATATCAAATTAAAAAATAAATTTAAATAGTGTTAGGATTAAAATTATATTTTAATACTAACATTATTTACATTGTACCTTCAGACACGGATATATGCTAATATATATATATATATATATGTATAAAAGGTCTCATATTAGAAGTTTGGTTTGGATTTCAAAAACTACAGAGCTGGTCCTGATTGTAAGCCCAAATTCCATTAATGAAATTACAAAGGAGAGTACCAAAAGAAAGGTGTTTAGGTGACACAAAAGAAAACAAAAACAAAAGCAAAAATTAGAAGGAAAAAAACAAATTTGAGATCATAATACAATACATGTAGGTATACCTTTTATTTTTTAAATTTTTTTTAAGCACGAAATGTATTTAAAACTCAGGAAGGATGAGAGATTACAACAGCCCAAAGTAAAGAAACTAGCTAAAGGTGGGGAAGCCACCCAACTAGGAGAAAGTAACAAATTAGAATACATGTAGGTGTACCTTGCTTCTACTAGTATTTACTTCCTCATATTTCTTAATGTATATATTTATTTGGAAAATTATAGAATATCAACGCATAATACACAGATGTGAGAAAAAAATTTGTTTGTAAAATGTTTGCAATTACAAATACAAACAAATTTTGTCTGACATCTATATATTCTCTATGTTGTTCACATAACACAACTACATATATATACACGCAAGCGAGGTGGTTAATGTGCGACATAACACAACCGTCACTACTATGATCTTAATGGGCTTACTTTGAGTCTTATTTTAATGATGTTCGTTTTTTAAGGTATATCAAATAGAATATTTATAAAAAATTAAGTTGATCGAATATTGGTAGATCTTTCATTAAATTATATTTGTATTTAGTTTTATATCTCAAATCTTACTTACCATAATTTTTTTTTTCAAAATATAAATGTGATTTGATGAAAAGATTACCAAAATCCGATCAAATTTAATTTTTTTTAAAAATATATTATACTTAATATATCTTAAAAAATAAATAATTTAAACTACCGAAATGAAATCCGAAATAAATTCCATTAGACACAAAATATTGCTTGCTTGAACTAAAGAGGCAAAAGTTTAAATTAAGCCCTTGTTTGGCATATACTAAAAAGTTAAAAAGTCAATATTTTATTTAAATCACGTCACCTTATTTAAGTCATATTACTTCTCTACCACATTATTTCAAATCAACCCATATTTTATAAAAATTTAAAAAGTACACTTATTTAGAAAATCTCAAATAACCCCCAAATATCCCTCCAGTTACCATAAGTAAATAAAAAATAAGAAAAATATTTGACACCTACAAAAGATTTCTCACAATTTAATCTACAATGATGTAATATAATATGGGGTGACTTGAAAAGTTAGTTAAAAGTTGATTTTTTAGCCTTTTCTTTTATCCTTTTGTATGTAAAATATGTGAGAGGTGATGTGATTCAAAATAGGTTAAAAGCTAAAAGCAAACTTTTAGCTAACTTTCCAAATTTTTCCTAAATGTCATCTTTTGATTGCTATCTATAAAAAAAAAAACTTTTGATTTGTCATATACTTATGTAAAAATGCTTGAGAGCTACAGGAATAAATCTTAATAAATGACATGGAAGTGTGTGGGATCCAGCCTGATGTGATGTTTTAACTTGAAATTTTTTTTTTTTTTAGACATGCCAACTCATTAGAGCTCTTTTAGAGCTCTACTTTTAGAGCTCTATAGCATTGTTGATACTTATAGCTTACTTTTTTTTCTACAAGTCTATTTGGAAAGTGGATTAAAAGTTACTTTTTAACTTTTGATCCACTTCCCCCTCTTACAAAAAAATTTAAAAAATAATTTTTAATTATCTTTTCAAAATACCCTTACATCATTATAAATAAATTTAAAAATCTAAATTATAGGCCTCCAACATTATTCAAAAAAATAAATATCCCTCAAGGTTATCCAGCCCACAGAACCAGAAGCGGCAATCCAAAGCCTCAGCACTTGGTGTTGGAATTCTCTCTCACTCATTTTTGGTCACTTTTGTTTTTTTTGAACAGAGGACAATGCAATTTTTGGTCACTTATTGATTCCCTCCTTTATTGAGGACATTAACAAGACCATGGTGTTTAAGTTTTTTGAATTAAATTTTTTAAAAATTAATTTTTTAAATTTTTTTGTTTTTAGTAAATATTTTTAAAATTTTAAATTTTTTTTAAAAATTTTTTTAGATGCATCTTACTTAGATGTATCTAAAAAGTAAAAAAATTGTGAAAAAATATTTTTAAAAATTAATAAATATATAAAAATACAAAAAATATACTGAATTCTCGTAATTTTTTTTAAATTTTTGGTATTTAGTGAATTTTTAAAAGGTTTTTTTCAATTTTTTTTTTTACTTTTTAAGTATATGTATGTTAGGTATGTTTAAAAATTAAAAAAATTACTCAAAATATTAAAAAAATTCAGTAAAAACAAAAAAAATAAAAAAATAAAAAAATAAAATTTTATGAAAAGTATTTTTAAAAAATAATAACCAAGCATAATGAATGGGATGCTGTATATGGGCACTCCATCCTACTTAATTGCTTGATGGGTATATCCCAAAAATTTCTAAATTATATAATTGTGTAACATAAAAATTTCTTATATCAAGTTCTGAGTATATATTCGTTGAGTAATTACGTGTCATCATTGTATTAGAGTAATATATCAATACTTAGATGACAAAAAAAGTGTGAAGGTAGACAATAAATAAATTTAATATAAGAATTTGATTATCTTAGCATTGCTTCAAGAGTAATGTTACAATGATTAAATTTATATATCATCTTTAGCTTATTATATATGAATGTATCATCTTTGTATTAATAATAGACATGTATGGTAAGACTTATTTAATTAATTAATTATGACAAATAAAATACTAAACCTAATGTTGTACAGAAAGATGATCATCATACTTTCTTGCATTAAATGGGTATTAACAAAAGGGTATTGGTTTATTCATTACTCAACTGCCCATTTTTATGAATAAAGTACAACCTTGTAAGAATAAGTGTCTTAAAACACGAGTGATAACAAGATGAATATATATACATGCTTTTATATCATTGTTTAATATTAGAAATTTTGTAGAAAAAGTTTTGAAAATAATTTTAATTTAATAAAAAGTGTTTTATATTTATATTCTCTTGTTATTCTTTTCTCTACGGTCTATATAGTTTCGTGCGATTGCCACCTTATTTGGATGATTAGTTTTTCTTATTTTTTAAGTTCATCTATGGATCTTTTAAAAAAAAAAAAATGATCCGATAATGGTTGCCATATGATTTTACATTGATCCTTATTTTTTTTGCATTCGATTGTTCATTTGGTGACTTAAAATGAGAAAAAATACATGATCATGACATCACTCATCCAAGGTATATGGTTTAGAATTTTTGTATCAAGCCTTTTTTTTTTTTTTTTAATTATTGGGAAAATTGCACTTCAGTGCAAGTTTCCAAAAATAATTGCAAATCAGTGGAAAGAATTTATCAATTTTAATAATTAAAGTTATAAGTTTTTTCATAAATTTGTAAATTTTGGTTGAAATTTCAGTTATTTGCAGTTTTTCCTTTTTTATTTGAATACACTTCCAAACTAAACAATATAGGTTTTGTTTGGCATAAGTTATAAAAAAGGTCACATTTGTTTTTTCAAAATTTTTGACTCTTCCTGTTTGTTTTGTGTAAAAGAATCAGTTTAAAAAAAAAAGAATTATACTTTTTTTTTTTTTGTGTGGACTTTTTTGTTCAATTTTTTAAATTTTGTGGTGTATTCTTGATTCGTTTAGTCTAGTAGATTCTAAATTTCTAAATCTTTTCTTTTTTTAATAAAGACGAAAAAATCAATATAAAAACTACAAAAAAGCCAATCTCAAATGACCCTATAATAAAATTTTTAAGATTTTGAAATCGGTCATTTAATTAAAATATATTAAAAATAAGAAATTTTAATTTTGAAAACAGAAAATCCAAATGTGCCAAGATATATTGAGAGGCTCCTAGACTTAAATATGGACAATGGACAGCTCAGTCTTTTTAATAAGAGAAGGCCCTCTTGGAAGAGAGAGACCTCCAATTCAATTCCATCTTATTTGATTTGACAGTCAAATTTTTTTTTTTTTTTTCTTTCTCAAATGTCTTAAAAGACAGGTTGTTTTGCCATTTTCAACCAATGCATGTATTGGGTAGCTCTATCCCCTCTTAAATGCATTTGTGTGTATATAAATGCCTTCTTATTGCTCTTCATTTTCCCAAGATATATACATATGAGCTCTGCCATTTTCCTTCTCTCCAAACAGACCTTCTTGTGATCAAAATTGCTGTTTTCCGATGGCGAAACAATGGTTTTATGGCATTGGAAAGGCGGTTTTCCGGTGCAGAAAAGCAGTTTCTTTGTGGGTATTGGCAAAGATGGGTGGTTTTGAAACTGGTTTTGTTTTCACATTGATGAAGAAAGCTCTTCTCGCTCTGCTCACTTGCGGTCTTGCACTAGGTACGTAGTATGTTTCTTGTCAAGAATATTACTTCTTTTTTTTTTTTTTGGATTGAGTCAAGGATGTTATGTTAGGAATATCAAGTACTGAACTGGACAGGAAAAAAACAAAAGAAAAGAAAAGAAAAGAAGAAAATAGATTTTATAAATTTTGTTTTTTGAGCCTTCTTTTTTTAAATTCATCCGTTTATATTATGTAACTCCACTTCGTTTATGAATTACTACATTGGAATTGTTTGGTACAACTTATTTATTCATGCTGTCTAATGCTCTTTTTTAATTTTTTTTATTTTGAGTCTTTACTAGACTGGGTATGTTTGGTGAAATTTATTGTATATTGCTAATAATTAGAAATGATAGGTTAGAAGCATTCATTTTCTCAACTTTCAAATAATCATTTTTCCCTATTTATTTATGTTATTCTTGCTTAATAAATTGTAAGAAGAAGTTGAACTAAACTGTCTAGCCCATACCTTCAGAATAATAATAAAAAACTATAAACAAGTCAAGTAAATTGTTTGGTACAACTTTAATTTTTATTAAACAAAAATAAGTAAAATAAACTGATTATTTGAAAGTTAAAAAAAAAAAAACACTTTTAGGAATATTATTTTTTTTATTAATTTTAATTTATGATAAGGTGCACCACATAAGCTTATTTATTTCTTATTGAGAATATTAAAGTGTAGTGCTAATATGGATTGTACAATAACAATCAGTGTGTTTTGGTTTCATTTTTTAAATTCAGTTTTTAAAAATTAAATTTTTAGTTTTCGTATTTTTTGATTTTAGTGAATATTTTAAAATTTTAAATATTTTTTTACTTTTTAGATGCACCTTACTTAGATGTATCTAAAAAGAACAAAATTGTGAAAAAATATTTTAAAAATGAATAAATACATAAAAATATAAAAATGTATTAAATTCTCGTATTTTTTTCGTATTTTAGGTATTTAGTGAATTTTTAAAATATTTTTCCACAATTTTTTACTTTTAGGTATATTTATGTTAGATATGTCTAAAATTTAAAAAAAATTCATTGAAAACATTAAAATACGAAAAATGAAAAAGTAAAATTTTTTGAAAACTGTTTTCTGCAAACTGGAACCAAACAAGCTGAATAGGTTTGTTTTGTTCCAATTTATTAGCAGGTGGTATTCTTGTGATCATTTGGCTCCACTGCAGCTACCTGTCAAATTTCTAAATCAGTTCATAGACTTGCACTTGGTTAAACAACGGTTATCACCACTACTGAAAAATTTCTATCAGTAAATTCATCGATGTAAAATAAATAAAATATTAATATTTTAATGATTAAAAATTTCGAATATGTTTTTTCCTTAGTGAAAAGCCGATTTTGAAAGGCTCATGCCTTTTCTCCTCTTTCAATCAATTAGTGCCACTTCAGAATTGCATGCAATAGATAGATTTTTGCTAGTTTGGAAATTAAATATACAATGTAGATTCAAAAATTTATGAATTTAATCAAAATAACTCTTTGAACAATTTATTTTTGATGAGTAAAACTTTCATTATTAAAAAATAAATAAATAGAAAGATGTACGAAAAAGACAGGACCAACCCAAAGGGTGGCATCCTCATGGCCAAAAACAAACTAGAAATTAAAAAATTAGAACATGCAAACAAAAAACTCTTATCTACATGTTTAAATTATTAGTATTTTTTTTTTAATGCGTCACAATTGTTAAAAGGGCTTAATCACATGAAGATGAACTCTAGGACTAGATCTTAACAAGTCCGGATGTTATCATTAGGTGACATTACACAATATGACTACTTAATTATGTAGGTGAAGATTTTAACACACACTCTTAATATTAGGTCCGGTTCGTTTAGACTTGGTTTGGAATGATCTAAATAAGTGTACTTTTTAATTTTTTACTAAAAGATGTGCAGAAAAATAGAGAAGTAATGTGATGAAAAAAAAATAAAAAGATAAAAAGTGCGTACTTATTAATACACCCCAAACAAGGCCTTATTATATCACCCAATAACTAATACCCAAAAAAAAACAAAAAATTAAACATGAGACTTTGGCATGGCACACCTTGGGTCACAAATGTTTCATTCACTATGGATGGTGTGGCTGAAATATAATTGTATTTAATGGGAACTTGTAGGGGGAGCAGGAGTGGGAACAATAACAGGAGCAATCAAAGGGCAGACTACTGAAACTGGGTTTGTTCGTGGGGCCGCCATTGGTGCTGTTGCTGGTGCGGTTACAGCCGTACAGTTGATGGAATTGACTGTTCATGATGAAGAGCCATTTTCCAAGGTCAAATTATTTTAATGTTGTTTAATACCGACCAATATATAATTGTATTACCGATAACAATACATATCACTATACTTTTATTTAAACAATTCTTGATATTTTTACAAAATCTAATTACATAATCAGCTACAGTTATAAAGGGCTTGATTTGTGATAAAAAAATACTAAGTGGGTGTTTGGGAAGTGAGTTTTTTATAAGTGTTTTTAGTTATAAGATATTATTAGAGAAAAAAAAATTTATGTTTGAAAAGATAGCTGAGTTTTTTTGTAATTGGATATAATGTTTATCAGAAAAAAGTGAAATGATTATAGGATTTAATGTAGTATTTTGTTTGAATTTATTTTTTTTAATTTTATAACTAATTTATCTTTTACTAAAAAAAACTAAAAAATCAAGTTCCCAAACACCATCATGTATCTAAACCGGGGCTTAGGCCCCATAATTTTGGCTAAAAAAAGGGTCCCCAAATTTAATAAATTGTTATAGGCCCAACTTTTTTTTTTTTGTTTTGTTTTAGGATCAATTTAAAGGGCCCAAAATGTTTTATTGGGCCCATGTTTGGTTTAGTCCATATTTATGTGATTTGGCCCATATTTATTAAAATGAAAATATATAAAAAAACAAAAAAAAAAACCAAATAAAGTGTTTGGGCCCAACCCAAACCATACATACAATATACAACATTGTTCCCTTAATATATGAAAGTAAATTTTAATTTATAATTTTAATAATTATATGTGCAAGTATATTTAAATAAAAAATTTATGAATACTTATCATTTTAATTATAAATTTTTTATTAAAAAAAATATATTAAAGGGATTCAATTTTCATAATCCGCCTGAGGCTCCACAAATCTCAGGCCAGCCCTGATCTAAACTTTGCATAAACCAGGCACTGAACAGTGTTTTAGGGAAAAAAAAAATGTTTTGTACATTTCCTTGGTACATATCATTAAATACAAGTCCCATGTTAATGCATGTAGTTGCAGAGCACATGTCTTACATTGAGTGTGGCATGGTTGGTGATCAGTTTGCTCTTGTGTGTTTTAATATGTTTTCCACATTTTATATGAAAGCAGCTTGTCTCCTGTCTCCGGTCTCGGATCGAATTGAATGATATTGTTTGGTTTGTAGGAGCTTATTACAGATTTCGTTTTAGTAATTTAAATTGTTTAATGTGTAAGCTTCGTTGAGTATTATATCTTTGTAAAAATCACGTTGATTGGATATTGATAATTATCCTGCTCGGATCAATTTTTGTTAGCAGATTAATTTGTTCACTTGCTAATTTTTTTATACAAAACTAATATGATTACATAGCTATCGATATCCCATCAGCGTGATTTTCTACGGTATATAGTACTTTCGGCGAGATTTACACGTTAAATGATTGATTATTAAAGCGGAATTGGTAATTTGGATTTCCATGAGGCGAACAACATCGTCCATCGATCTCGATCGGAGCAACTTGCGCCCTTTTATATATATCAACATGCTTATTAGGTACATGGATATTGTATGCAACCATTTTATTCACAATTTTTACAAATTGATCATAAAATTACAAAATATATATGAATGAACAGATATATCGAGCTTTCTCACAAAATAAACATGGCTATTCCAATAAAAATATCAAAATTATACTTAGGCCTTGTGCGACAAGTGATTTTTAGTTAAAAAGTCACAAAAAAATAAAAAACTAACAACTCATACTAAAAGTAAAAATTTTTCTTTTTTTTTTTTTTAAACTTTTGCACATCTTTTAGTAAAAATTAAAAATTATTTTTAAATATACTAATTTTTTTAACTCATATTTTAGCTAATTAATAAAAAATTACTAAATTAGTGGGTTCTCGGATGAGGCCTTAAAACACACAAAATCCTTCAAAATTCTGCTAAAATATAATTCTTATTAATACTAACTTTACAACTTTCTGAACACAAGTTTTGTTTTTCGAAGTCGTATTTATCTCGACAATGACTTAAAAATTAAATTCTTTAATTGACCCAGTTCAAAGGGGTAGTTGGGAAAAACTGTTCAATTAATGCACTTCCTTTAATTAGTTTATTCAATGGAAAAAAACAAGAGAAAGAAATCAACGAGAGGAAGATCCGTTTCAGCCTCCCACTTTGAGACCAAATCAGTGTGGGCAAATAAATATTTTTAATAAAAGCTTTTAAAACCCCCATCATCCCTCGTACATGCATAGGACATTATGGACGATTTGAATTTTACTCACTCATTTCATATATAGTTAATTAAACCTTTTGTGTTGATTGATTAAAATAGTGGACTCCACTAAAACCGCATCACTCTTTTAACCAATCAGTGAGGAGGGGAGGAGAGAGGGAGCATCGGGCGATCGGAGCTGGGATGCAAAAATAGTGCCCAAAGTCCTGTCAATCAGTGGACTTTTTACGATAGCATTCGTGTTAGGTAAGCGTTGGGGTACAAACTCTCTTCCCAATGAATTTGACCCACTTTCAGATGAGCTCGCAGGAAAAGTCGATGGGGCGCCTTTCTTATGTTTTTTCTTCCTATTTTTCATATCTTTAAGCATGTTATGCGTTCAAGCCGGAGGAACTGCCATTCATTTTTTTTTTCATATTTTATTTCAAGCTCGAGGCTAAGCCGTCGAATTGCCTGCTACAAGCCAAACAGTTGGCCTTCATGCCAAATGAAATGACCTTTAGGGGTGTGAACAAAGGAACAGAAGTATTGCAGAGTAGTTTAGAAAATATACTATGTGACACTTGACACTCTCAAATCAATGGTATGGGAAAAAAAAATTTTTATGAGTTAGACACTATTGACTCAATGTGTTTTGATGTTTCTCATTTTGTTGAAAACACCAAATAAATAATGGCCATATTACTGCTTTAGAATTACTTAATAATTTCAAGTCTTAAAAGAAATTAATACACATCACCTAATGTGTTTTTGATGTTTCTCATTTGTTGAAAACACTTTGGCACATTAAAACAATGGTCAGCATGATACTTTAGAATTACTCTAATAATTTTTCAGCCAT